>PVIY010017044.1:0-50279 GCA_004026745.1 Myrmecophaga tridactyla
ATAACTGACATTTCATTGGTGGGAATTATTATTCAGAAAACTCGCAGGGAAGATGGCAGAGTAGGAAGATATAGGACACAGTCCTTCTCCAAAGGCAGTTAGTGGACAGACTGCTGAAACAATGGTTCTAGGGCTCAGGAGGCCAGAGGAGCACTGTGTAGCACCCAGGAAAGAGTGGGATGGGGAGACTGAGGAGCAGCAACAAAGAAATATGAGTGAAACCCACAGCGCCAGTGGCTGCCACCCATCCCCTACTTCTGGAGCAAAGAGCTATGGTACAGTTTGCAGCTGGCTGCTGTGGATGGAGAGGAACACAGAGGAAATGGGAATGTGGGTAGGGCGGCAATGTGTTGTGGGGACATGGCTTATAATTGGTGAGTTTGGAATGATGGGTCCTGGCTCTGAATTGCAGATCTAACCCACCTGGGACAAGATTCCCCATGGACATTGTTTCAACACCAGCTTGCCAGGTGTAGAGTCTGGGGAGGCTGAAAAAAGGCACTCCCTCCTTAGGGCTGCAGGGAGTAGTTTTCTGAAGAAAGCCATTTGCTGTGCAGTCCAGGAGAGAGCAGTTTGGGGAGTGGGGAAAAAATGCTTTTTTTTTGTCTTTCCTGACCCTCCCCCAAGAGCCCTTTAGAACTGATCTGGGCCCCTGACTCTGTTTTGATCAGTTAAACATGGATAATTCTAAAGATCTAGAATAAGTTAAACCAAGCATCAAAGAAGAATCTTAACTCAAAGCCAATCAATAATAAAACTCAAATCAAAAGAAAGAAACTGATCACCAGAGTAAACGCATCAAGATAATCAGATGCTAGGCATCAGCAAAAAAATACAAACCATACTAAGAAACAGGAAGATATGGCCTGGTCAAAGGGACAAATTAAAATGTCAGAGGAGGCACAGAATTTAGAGCAACTAATCAAAGATGTTCAAACAAATCTCCTAACTCAATTCAAAGAGATGAAGGAAAATATGGCTAAAGCCATAAAGGACAGAACAAAAAGTGCAGGAACCCAGTGGGTGCAGGGATGGGAAAAGGGATGCTGGCACCATACCCCTTAATTGCTGCCATATACCTCACCACCACCAGCTACGGGCCCAGCCCCATGCATCCTGCCACCCACAAGGATGTCTTACAAACTGAGCTTGAATGTGCACATGCTCATTGCCTCCTTCAAGGCAGGTGGAAGTGTCCACTCTCCTTCCACCAGCAACGTCCTCCCAGTACTGCCAGCTGCTGAGCGACTATGGGCCGCCATCCCTTGGCTACACCCAGGGAGCTTGGAACAGCCACATACACCAAAGCAAATACACTGAGCTACTGGCCATCGTCAAAGCGTTGGGAAAAGAGATTAGACCCACCTACTCAGGGAGCAAGAATGCCATGTACAGCCTAAAACAAGGCATCATTAATGCTAGAGGACTGGCTCAGGATTGTGTGTCTGAAACAGAACAGAAAGCCATATCTTAGCTGCCTCATTAGCTTTGAAGGGTTTCTATCTTTTTACAGATGAGAAGTTACAGTCCATCTCCCCTGTTCAGATGAAACTCTTGTTTTCAAAATGTTAACAGTGTGTTTTTATTTCTTCCCATTTCCCTCCAATGGTTCACTTGGCTCTAAACCTAGACTTTAAGCTTGAAAAGAAATTTTCCAATTGACTAGGATTTGTGTTTTAAATAGTTAGGAAGTATCCAGTTGGGTTTTTTTCCTCTTTAATCATTGATTTTTAAAAAGTACATGGAAAAGTTACCAATCATCAAACTGTAGCATGACTTCATGATGCCAGGATCTCACTTTCATCTTCTTTTCTGAATATACTTCTGTAACCTAAGTTGTTTTTTTTTTATTGTTCCTTTTCATAAGCTAATACAACTTTAAGGATTCTGTTTTTAGTAAATACTGACAGGATGCTTTACTCACTAGCCTTCTTTTTTGCTTAAGCATTTGTGTGACTATTAGTGAGTTGAAGTCACTTTTTAAAAGTGTACAAGTCATAAATGCAGATGAAAGAGTAACCTATCATATCTAACAGGACCCCTGAACATTTTAATACTGAGGCTATGTACATTTCAGTTCTGTGCTTCCTGAGAATTGATCAAATGTCTGGAAAAGAAATGACTAAAACTGTTTGTATCTTTGCATGCAAAGACATAATTATTTTTAGTACTTGATGTAATAAAGCTTTTTTTCTTTTTAAAAAAGGTATATGTCACTGGGTAAGTATAAAGAAGAATGTGAACGCATGCAAACTAAATAACAGAATTTATGGGAATGAAAAGAATAGAAGAGATTGAAAATATGCTAGAGCCATATAACAGTAGATTTGAATGGGCAGAAGAAAGCATCAGCAAATAGAAGACAGAACATTGGAAAGCGTACAGAAAAACATATAGGGAATAGAAATGGAAAAAATTATCAGGGTCTCATGGAATTGAATGAAAGCATGAAGCACAGACATAGGAATCATGGTTGTCCAATAAGGAGAAGAGAATGAAAAAGGGGCAGAAAGAATATTGGAGAAAATAATAGCCAAAAATTTCCAGACTCTTCTGAGAGACTAAAATGTACATGTCCAAGAAGGGTGATATACTCCAAAACAGAATGAATCCTAATAGACCTACTCTAAGACACATGCTAATCAGAATGTCAAATGTCAAAAACAAAGACAGAATTCTGAAAACAGCAAGAGAAAAGTGATTTATCACATACAAGGGATGCACAATAGGACTAAGTGCCAATTTCTCATCAGAAACCATGGAGGCAAGAAGGCACTGATATAATATAGTTAAGGTAATGAGAGAGAAAAATTGCCAGCCAAAAATTCTTCATCCAGCAGAACTGTCCTTCAATAATAAGGGTGAGTTTTAACTAGTTACAGATAAACAGAAACAGAGTTTGTCAACAAGAGACCTTCTCTACAAGAAATACTGAAGGGAGCTCTGCAGGTTGAAAAGAAAAGAAAGGAGAGAAAGGCTTGCAGTAGAATGTAGAAATGAAGGTCATCAGTAAGGGGAACTAAAAGGGTAAAAAGAGAGACAAAAATAAGATATGACACATTAAAAAAAAGCCAAACGATAAAATGATTGAAGTGAGTACTGCCTATACAGTAACAACACTGAATGTAATGGATTAAACTCTCCACTTAAAAGACACAGATTGGCAGACTGGATAAAAAAAAATACTATCCATCTGTATGCTATTTATGAGACACTCACCTTAGACACAAGGACACAAATAAGTTGAAAGTGAAAGGTTGGAAAAATATATTGCACACAAACAGCAGCCAAAAAGGAGCTAGGGTAGCTGTACTAATATCAGACAAAATAGACTTTAAATGCAAAACTGTTACAGGATGCAATGAAGGCATTTTGCTGAAGAACAAATACAGATGGCTCAAAAGCACATGAAGAGATATTCATTTTCATTAACTATAAGGGAAATGCAGATCAAGACAACAATGCGATACTACCTCACACCTATAAGAATAGCTGCTATTAAACAGAAATCAATAAATATTGGAGAATGTGGAGAAATTGGGACATTTATGTACTGCTAGTGGGAATATATAATGGTACAGCTGCTATGGAAGACAGTTTGGCAGTTAACTTGGTACATACCTAGAACTGAAAGCAGTGACACAGACATTTGCACACCAATGTTCATAAAAGCATTATTCACAATTACCAAAAGATGGAAACAATCCAAATGCCCATCAACAGACAGGTGGATTAACAAAATGTGTATATGCATTCAATGTAATATTATTCAGCAGGAAGATGAAATGATGTCCTGAATCACATGACAACATGGATGAGTCTTGAGGACATAATGCTGAGTGAAATAAGCTGGACACAAAAGGATAGATACTGTATGACTCCACTTTTATGACCATAGTAAAGGTAAAATCTGAGGCTTACCATACAGAATATAGGGGAACACAGAGATCTGTAGAAGCTAGAGATGGGAGAATGGCTAGCTAATGAGATTTAATTCAAATATAAGGGAATAGATAGAAGTGAAAGCAGTTCTCTAGTTGGTCTATAAGCAATATTACCATATTGAAGGTGAACAAGATTGAAAGGGGTTTTATAGACCCATGTGTCCCACTGATTAACACTAGAAATATAAATAAGCTCTTGCAAGAATTATTACAAAGATATGATTCTTGTACAAAGAGTGTTTAAATCCAGGATGCACGGGGAAAACTGCTACTGCATGCTGTGGGCTACATCATGAAAACAGCAGTACCACAGCAACAACAGGGGTAAATAATGAGGGGAGGGACAAGCTAAGGGGAGGTTTAGATCTCCTGTTTGGTGAGGGTGTGTTCATTGGTTATCTTTCTCTTGGGAACAATGAAATTATCTAAAATTGAGAGTGTTGATGGACTGTGGACTTTGGGCACTATACATGATGCATAACGAATGCAGGCAGCTGAAGGATGCACTGACTGAGAAGTAGATTGGTGAACGATGGTGCATACATATGATCAAATATTGTGCTGCTACAAAAAGAATGAAGTTGTGAGGCATGCAATGATGTGAATGAACCTGTGGGACATTTGGTGAGGCAAACTAAGACAGAAACGAAAGAGCAATTATTGTATATTCTCCTTTAGAAACAGCTTATAAGAAAACAGGGGCCTAGATTGTGATCTCTTATAGCAGATACATTTAGTCCAGAGTAGTTATTATTATTTCTGGATTTTGAGAGGCTGTTTTGTATATCTATAATCCACTATTTAGAGATTAGAACAAAACCGATCAGGTCAGGATTAAGGTCATTCAGAACACAGGGGTGAGGAAGATAATGTCTATATTTTACCTATATACCTACTCTTTGAGACCAAAGGAAGAAAGTTTTATTTGGTCTGGAACAAATTTTCTGTAGCAAATAATCTAATTCAACCTGTCTGGAGAGCTTATTTGAACAATTGAAACTCAGGGAGCTCAGAATAAGAATGAGGGCCCTTAATCCTGTATAGTTTAATATAATAGCTGGATACATCCTAGAATATAGTAAGCAGATAATCCAGAAGTATTGGCAAAGTTCCTTGAGGAATGGGAGAAAAAATATGAAACTATTAAACTTTACCATCAGGGAATCCCCTGATACTGTGTCAAACATTAGGAACATCCAAATCAATAGGCTAAGCCTTGATCTTGAGGCTTACGCTTGTGAAGCTTATGTAGGTAGCTGAGAAGTTTAACCTACCTATAGGTAAGCCTAAGAGTTACTTCTGGAGGACCTCTTTTGTTGCTCAGATATGTCCTCACTCTCTCTAAGCTCAACTCTGTAAGTGAAATCATTATCTTCCTCCCTACATGGGTCATGACATTCAGGGGTGAAAATCTCCCTGGTGGCATGGGAGATGACTCCCAGGGAGTAGTCTGTCCCTGGACCATGGGATGAGCAATTCCATCCTTACCAAAAGGGGGAAAAGAAGTGTAACTAATAAAGTACCAGTGGCTGAGAGAGTTCAAATAGAGTCAGGAGGCTAATCTGGAGGTCATTCTTATGCAAGCTTCAGTTAGACATTGCTACCTATTATAACTTGTCAAACCCCAACCAAAACCATTCCATCCAATCCTAGAGAACACCTAAGGCAATGTATAAGATTCTAGAAAGTTTCCATGCATGAGGGTAACTTTCCCAAAACCTACAACCTCTAGATGGGTCCCTGGACCAGATAAGTCCTGAAATGCAAGGGGCCAGCCTCTCCAGAACATCAGATAGTTCCATCTCCCTACCAATACTATTGACAGACCTTTCCAACATGAAAAAGTTAGAATGGCCATAGCCCACGTACCCCTAAAGAGTTGGATAGAAAGATCAAAGGTGATGGTGGAGTTATACAGAGAAGGTAGCGTTTAACAAATGAATATGATTGCTATGATTGCTGAATCATTAAATTGATATTTCTTTTAGTCTCCAGGATCCTAAAGCAGCTAGAAGTAAAAAACTAAAATTGTGGAATTGTAACCCAAACCAAACTCTGAAATCTGTTCTACAACTAATTGTTGTGCTGTGCTTTGAAATTTATTGCTTTTTTGTATATATGTTATTGTCACAAAAAAAAGTCGATTGTGATGATAAAAAAAAGTATTTACTCCTTCTAGCCTCCTATATTCTGGAGCAGCTAGAAGGAAAAATCTGAGAGGATGGTATGGTAGCCCATGACAAACTTGGGGATCTGTCCTATAACTCTGTGCTGCAGAGTGTTCTGAAAATTATTGCTTTTACTTTCTTTGCTTTGTATATGTGTTATATTACACAATAAAAAGAGTTTAAAACACAAAACAACAAAACAAAACAAAAAAATGCAATGAAAACACTATATATAAATAAAAGGGGGCAAATCACTGAGAAGAAATAACAGTAATGAATATTTACACACTTATAAGGGTGCTCCAAAACACATGAGGCAAACACTGGCAAAACTGAAGGGGGAAATAGATGTCTCTACAATAATAGTTGGGGAATTTATTATGACATTCTCATCAATAAATAAACATGTAGACAAAGGATCAATAAGGAAACAGAGAATTTGAGTAGTATGATAAATGAACTAGACTTAACAGACATATTCAAAACACTGCACTCCAAAACAGCTGGATATACATTCTTCTCAAGTTCTCATGGATCATTATCCATGATAGACCAAATGGTGGGTCATAAAACAGGCCTCAGTAAATTTTAAAAATTTTTAATTATACAAAGCACCTCCTCAGATCATAATGAAATGGTGAGAACTAAAGAAAATTCACACATACATTGAGGTTAAATAACATACTCATAATCAGTGAGTCAAAGAAGAAGCTGCCAGAGAAATCAGTAAATATCACAAGATGAATGAAAATGAGAACAAAACATATCAAAACTTTTGGGATGCTGTGAAGTCAGTGCTGAGACAGAAATGTATAGTGCTGGAAGCCTATATTTTAAAAAATAGCAAAAATCAAAAATCTAACTGTATACCTGAATGAGCTAGAAAAAGAGCAGCAAACTAATCGCAAAGCAAGTAGAAGGAAAAAATAATGATTAGAGCAAAATAAGTGAAATTGAAAATAAAAAGGACAGTAGAGAAAATAAACAAAACCAAAAGTTGATTCATTGAGATCAGTAAAATTGAAAAATTCTTACCTAGATTGACAAAGAAAGAAAGAGAGAAGAAGCAAATAATCAGAAATGGATGGGGGACATTACTACTCATCCCACAGAAATAAAAAGGATCATAAGAGGATACTCTGAATAGTATGCCAACAAATTAGACAACTTAAATGAACAAATTCCTAGCAACACATGAACAACTTATGCTGACTGTAGAAATAAAAGACCTTAACAGATCAATTACAAGTAAAGAGATTAAATCAGTCTTCAAAAACCTCCCAGCATAGAAAAGCCCAGGGCCAGATGGCTTCACAGATGAATTCTACCAATCATTCCAAGAAGAATTAATGCCCAATCCTGCTCAAACTCTTCCAAAAAATTGAAGAGGAGGGAACACTACCTAACTCACTCTATGAAGACAACATCACCCTAATATCAAAGCCAGATAATGTTATTTCAAGACTAGAAAATTACAGACCAATTTCTTTAATGAATATAGATGCAAAAGTCCTCACAAAATACTTGCAAATTGAATTCCACAACACATTGAAAGAATTATACACCATGATCATGTAGCTTTTATCCTGATTATGCAAGGGAGGTTTCAACACAAGAAGTTAAATTAATGTAATACACCATATAAAAAATTGAACAGGAAAAACACATCATCTCAATTGACACACAGAAGACATTTGACAAAATCCAGCATCTTTCTTGATTAAAACACTTTGAAAGATAGGAATAGAAGATACTTCAACATGATTTAGGGCATATATGAAAAACACACAGCTAATACTACAGTAGATGGTGAAATACTGAGAGCTTTCCCTCTAAGATCTGAAACAAGACCAGGATTTCCACTGTCACCACTGTTATTCAACATTGTGCTGGAAGTTCTAGCTAAAATAGCTAAGCAAGAGAAATAAATAAATTTCCAAATTGGAAAGGAAGTAAAACTTTCAATTTTTGCACATGACCTGATCCCATATGTAGAAAGTCCCTCCAAAATCTACAACTAGATGTTAGAGCTAATAAACAAGTTCATCAAAGTGGCAGTTACAAGATTAACAAGCAAAATCAGTAGTGTTTCTATACATAGTAATGAGCAAACTGAGGAGGAAATCAAGAAAAATCCATTTACAATAGCAACAACTAAGAGAATAAAATATCTAGGAATAAACTTAACCAAGGATATAAAGGACTTGTTACCAAAACTACAAAACACTGCTTAAAGAAATCAAAGAAGACCTAAATAAATGGAAGGATATTCAGCGTTCATGAATTGGAAGACTAAATATTGTTAAGGTGTCAATTCTACCCAAATTGATTTACAGATTCAATACAATCCCAAACAAAATTCCAATGGCCTACTTCGTGGAATTAGAAAAGATAATTACCAAATTTATTTGGCTTTGAGAGTTAAAGTTGAGAACACAGGTTATCAGGAGATAGAAAGGGGTAGAGATTTATCATTTGGTGCTGAAGGAGTACAGAATATGCAACAAGACTGATTGTAAAATTTCCGAAATGGATGGCACAATACTAACTGATGGTAGCACTCTAATATAAGTACACTAAATGAAGGTGAATGTGAGTATTGTTGAGGGAGAAGGGCTGGTAGCACGTATGACACCAGAAGGAAACATACAGGATAAAGACTAAGATGGTATCACTTAGGAATGCCTTAGAGTGGACAACGATGGTGTTGAAATGTACAAATAATTTTTTTTTTGCAAGAGGGAGAAGAAATGAATGTTGACATTGTAAGGTGTTATAAAAATGGGATAACATACAGGAAAAAATACAATCAATGCAAGTGAAGGTCTATAGTTAATAGTAACGTTGTAATATGTTTCCATTGACTCTAACAAAGGCAATATGCCAAAAATAAATGTCAATAAGTGGGGTAATATGGGGGATGGGTATAGGTTCTTTGTAGAAGAAAAGGAAACATCCTCATATAGACGGAAGTGGTGAAGGTATGGCTTTGTGATTATACCAGGAATAGCTGAGTTTTTACTTAGGTTGGATTGTATGATATGTAAATAAAACTGTTTAAAAAAATTATTTGGAAGGGTAAATGACCTTGAATAGTCAAAATCATTATGAAAAAGAAGAATGAGCATGGAGGACTCACATTTCCTGACTTTAAAACATATTACAAAGCTACGGTGGTCAAAATAGCATGGTACTGGCATAAAGACAAATATATCGACCAATGGAATCAAGAATTCGGAAACAGACCCACATGTGTATGGCCAATTGATATCTGACAAGGCTGCCACATCACCCAACTCGCACAGAATAGTCTCTTCAACAAATGGTGCTGGGAGAACTGGATATCCAGTTACAAAAGAATGAAAGAGGACTTCTAACACACACCTTATGCAAAAATTAACTCAAAATGTATCAAAGACCTAAATATAAAAACCAGTACTGCAGAACTTCTAGAAAAAAATATAGGAAACCAACTTCAAGATTTTGTGGTAGGCAACGTTTCTTAGACTTTATACTGAAAGAACATGTTTTGAAAGTAAAAATAGATAAATGGGACTGCCTCAAAATTACAAACCTCTATGATTCAAAGGACTTGGCTAAAAAAGTTAAAAGACAGCCTATCCTTTGGGGGGAAATATTTGGAAACCACATATCCAAAAGGGGTTTAATATCCAGAATATATAAAAAGATCCTACAAATCAACAATAAAAAGACAAACAAAGGAATACACATTTTTGAATAGACATTTTTCCAAAGAGGAAATACAAATGGCCAAAAAGCACATGAAAAGATGCTCAACATCAGTAGCTATCAGGGAAATGTAAATCAAAAACACAATAAGATATCACTTCACACATCCTAGAACGGCCACTATTTAAAAATCAGAAAGCTACAGCTGTTAGAGAGGATGTGGAAAAAGGAATACTCATTCACTGCTGATGGGAATCCAAAGTGGCACAGAAGCTGTAGAAGACAGTTTGGTGGTTCCTCGTGAACTTAAGTATAGAATTGCCATATGATCGAGCAATCCTGTCACTGGGTATATGCCCAGAAGAACTGATAACAAGGATACAAACAAACATTTGCACACTGATGTTCATAGAGGTATTATTCACAATTGTCAAAAGATGGAAGCAGCCCAAGTATCCATTAACCGATGAATAGATAAGCAAAATGTGGTATATCTGTACAATGGAATATTGTTCAGCAATGAGAAGTAATGAAGTCCTTCAACCTGTCTGGACAGATCATGTAAACAATCCAAACAGAGGGAGCCCAGAATAAGAATGAGGGCCTTTAATCCTGTATTGCTTAATGTAATGCCTGGATTCATCCCAGAGTATATTAAGCAGATAATCAAAAAGTATTGGCAAAGTCCCTTGAGGGATGGGAGAAAAAAAAATATGGAACTATTAAACTTTACCACTGGAGAAACCTGGATACTGTGTCAAACATTAGGGACACCCAAATCAATAGGCCAAGCCCTTGATCTGGATGCTTGCTCTTATGAAACTTATGTGGTGGAGAAGCTTAGCCTACCTTTAGGTATGCCTAAGAGTCACATCCAGAGGACCTCTTCTGTTTTTCATATCTGGCCTCTCTCTCTCTAAACCCAACTCTGCAAGTGAAACCACTGCCCTCCCCACTACATGGGGCATGACATCCAAGGATAAAAGTTTCCCTGGTGGCATGGGAGATGATTCCCAGGGATGCGCCTGGCCCTGGTACTGTGGGATCAATAATGCCATCCTGACCAAAAGGGGGAAAAGAAATATAACAAATAAGGCATCCGTGGATAACAGAGTTCAAGTAGAGTTGAGAGGCTACTCTGGAGGTCACTCTTATGCAAGCTTCAGTTAGACGTTGCTCCCTATCATAACTTTCCAAACACCAACCAAAATCATTCCTTCCAATCCTAAAGAATGCCTAGGGCATTATATAAAATTCTACAAAGGTTACAAGAACTAGGGTAACTTTCCTGAAACCTACAATCTCCAGATGGGTCCCTGGACCAGATAAGACCTGAAACGCAAAGAGGCCAGCCTCTCCAGAACATCAACTAGTTCAATCCCCCTATCCCATATTATTGACAGCCCCTTCCGACATGAAAAAAGTGGAATGGGCATAACCCAAATACCCCTCAAGAGTGGGAGAAAGGTCAAAGGTGATGGTGGAGTTATATAGAGAAGGTCGGGATTAACAAATAAGTATGAGTGCTGTATCTTATATTGATATTTCTTTTGGTCTCCAATACCTTACAGCAGCTAAGTAAAAACCTAAAGTTGTTGAATTGTAACCCATACCAACTCTGAAATCTGTTCTACAACTAATTTTTGTACTGTGCCTTGAAATGCATTGCTTTTTTGTATATGTTATTTTTCATAAAAAAGGAAGAAAAAAGGAGGGGGAACATAACAGAGAAGATAGGGTTTAACAAATGAATATGACTGCTGAATCATTATATTGATATTTCTGTTGGTCTCCCATGTCTTGGAGCAGGTAGAAGAAAAAGCATAAAATCATGGAACAGTAACCCATAGCAAATTTAAAATCTGTTTCTATAAATACTTGTTAAAATGTACTTGCAAATTTATTGCTTTTTTCTATATATGTTACATTTCACAATTTAAAAAAATATTAGCGAAAAAGAATAAAGTCCTGACACATGTGACCGCATGGATGGAAACTTGACATTATGTTGCGTGAAATAAGCCCAACACAAAAGTATAAATATTGCATGATCTCACTAATAAAAAATAAGTATAATAAACAAACTCATAAAATTAGGAGATAGAATGGGAGCAGAGAATGGAGAGTTGATGCTTATTTGTATAGAATTTCTATTTAGGTTGATTTTAAGAGGTTGGAAATGGATGGTAGTGATGGTAGCACATTACTGTGAGTATAATTACAGTACTTTAATTATACAATCATGTGTGTGAATGTGGAGGAAAGGGGTAGTTTTAGTTCATGTATATTACTAGAAGACAAGCTAGAGAATAAAACATGAGAAATGTATAACAGTGAACTCTGTGGTGGATGATGTCTGTGGTGAATAGTACAAATGTAAGAATTCTTTTTTCATGAACTATCACAAAATCTTGTCACAATCATAAGGTGTTTATAGGGTACAATATGGGAAAATAGACACCTAATGCAAATTATGGACTATATAGTCAACAGTAATATTTTATATTATTTAAATACAAATAAATCTATAGAGACAATTAGATTACTGGTTATGTAGGGCTAGGGAAGAATAGAGGGATTGAGAGGTGAATGCCAAGGATTATGGGGTTTTTCTTTTTGGAGTAATGAGAATGTTCTAAAAATTGCTTGTGGTGATGAATGCACAACTCTGTGATAATACTAATAGCCACTGATTGTACACTTTGAAAGGACTGTATGGTGTGTGAATATATCTCAATAAAATTGCTAAAATTAAAAAAAAAATGATGAATTGTCTAAGGAAAGAGAGCCGTGTAAGCCAATTTCACTTATAAACAACAAAACCTAGTAATTGGCTCATATAAATAGGGTCTTCCCTCTGATATACTCCCTGAGGATCATCCAGGGAATTAGGAAGGACAATCAACTTTTTTTTAAAAGTGACAAGACACTGGTAGCGCTGGGATATGAAGGGTTAATAGTACTGTGCTGAAGGCTTCATCACTGGGAGAAAAAGGGTTCATGACCTGTGTAGTAAAGTCTTACCTTTTGTTTCTTATATAGTAAGAATTATTTAATTAAAAATGATTAATTATTAAATTACTTAGTGGAATAATTTACTTAAAGAAATTGTACTTTTTTAATAAGAATTATAGATATTTGTCATTAAAAAAAATAAGAATACTAAATAAGTTTCAAAAATCCTCTAAAACCCTACTGTCCAAAGATGACTCTTGGTTTTGGAGTAGATAGAAAGAGTAATATAAGGGACTACAGAGTATCAAAATAGATTCAAGTTTTTCTAGAAATTTAGTAACTGATAAAAGGGGCAAGTCAAGTCAGGGGAATTTTTTTTTTCCAATAAATCATGCTGCTACAACTGGCTGTCCTTTTGGGGAGAAAAACACTTTGTTTGCAATCTCACTCTGTGTATATGTACATAAGTTTCAAATATATCAAAGCTTTCAATTTTTTTACAAGATGGAACCATAAATTTACTATGATAAAATAAAAATATTTTATTTTTAAAACCTTGATTTCAGAAGGTTTATTACAACATGCCAGACTTATTGTGAAGGGTCCTAGATTGTAAGCTCTTACAGGAGTCACATATATTCAGAGGGGTAACTGTTAATTATAAATTCTGAGCTGTTTGTATATAACCTCGTTGTTCCCAGAAACTTCAGGTATTTACATGACGTCTGAGACTCAGAGTTAGACCTCTGAAGCTATAAAAGTCAGCAGTACCTGTGTTAGCTAAGGTTCTCGAGAGAAACAGACTCAGCAGGAAATATCCATAGATATAAAACTTATTAAAGTGTCTCATGTAACCATGGGAACAAGGAGTCCAAAATCCGCAGGGCAGGCTGTGAGGCTGACAGCTCTGACGGAGAGCCTGGACAAACTACAGGAGAGGCTTGTCAGCCGAAGCAGAAAGAGTGTCTCTTCTGAATTTTCCTTAAAAGCCTTTCAGTGATTAGATTAAGTGTCATTCATTGCAAAAGACACTCCCTTTGGCTGATTACAATGCAATCAGCTGTGGATGCAGCAATGTGATCATGATTTACTTCCATGAAATGTCCTCATAGTAACAGACAGGGCAGCACTTGCCCAACCAGACAAATGGGCACCACCACCTGGCCAAGTTGACACATGAACCTGACCATGACAGTACTCCATACAGGAACTGTTTAAAAAGTTGAAAAGTTTATCAGACATTGAGTAGAGATATGAATGAAGCTGATCTGGATAGGACTAAGGTATATCAGAAGAGTGAGTAAAGGATGATATCATCCATATTTTAAAATTTCAACCTCTGTATGAGACTAAAGGGAGAGATGTTTATTTGGTGCAAAATTTATATTTTGGGTAGTGCATTGCCTAATTTAACTTATGTAGTCAGTTTAGTTAACACCATAAGTACATGGAATCTTGAATAGGCATGAGATTTTGTTGGTTTCTCAAGTTAGTGTGATGCCCTGATAAATCCCACAGTGATTTGGACAGTGAATAAAGAAGTATTTTCAAAGCCCCTTTGGGGGAATGGGGAGAAAGGGGGAAATATTCAACTTCCCCATTTGGAGAATTTCTGATATTTTAATAAGCAATGGAGACAACCAAATCAATAGGCCAAGCCCTTGACCTTGGGGTTCACCCCTACAAAACTTATATTGCAAAGATAGGCTAAACCTACTTAAAATTAGGCCTGAGAGTCAGAAAACCTCTTTTGTTGCTCAGATGTGGCCTCTCTCTCTCTAAACCAACATAGCAAGTGAACTCACTGCCCTCCCCTCTATGTGGGACATGACTCCCAGTAGTGTGAATCTCTCTGGCAACATGGGACAGAAATCCCAGGATGATGAGATAGGACCTGGCATCAAGGGATTGAGAAAAGCTTTTTGACCAAAGGGGAAGAGAGAAATGAGACAAAATAAAGTGTCAGTGGCTGAGAGATAGCAAACAGAGTTTAAGAGGTTATCCTGGAGGTTATTCTTACTCATTATATAGATATCCCCTTTTTAGTTTAAGGTGTATTAGAGTGGCTAGAGGGAAGTACCTGAAATAGTAGAACTGTGTTCCAGTAACCTTGTTTCTTGAAAATGATTGTATAATGATATAGCTTTTACAATGTGAGGTTGTGATTGTGAAAACCTTGTGTCTGATGCTGCTTTTATCTAGGGTATGGACAGATGAGTAAAAAAAAAATATGGACAAAAAATAAACTATAGGGGGAACAAAGGTTAAAATAGATGGAAACACTAGTGGTCAATGAGAGGGAAGGGTAAGGGGTATGGCATGTATGAGATTTTTCTTTTTTATTTCTTCTTCTGGAGTGATGCAAATGTTCAAAAAATGATCATGGTGATGAATATACAAGTATGTGATGATATTGTAAGTCACTGATTGTACTCCATGTATGTAAGGTTTGTATGCTGTTTTATCAATAAAAATATTCTAAAAATATGCCAGAAACCCAGAAATTTAAAAAAAGGAAAATTTGGGTACACAGGTTGTTCAGTGGTAGAATGCTCTCCTGCCATGCAGGAGACCTGGCTTCAAATTCCCAGACCATGCACCACCACCACCAACACCCCCAAAAAAAGGAAAATCCACATTTGGCTGAATAAAAACAGAAACACTTCAATATAACAAATAAACAAAACACCATAAAATCATAAACTTAACAAACAAAACAAAATGGTAGGGAATGGCAACACATGACAGGTTAATGTTGTACTATGCTAAATGTGCTTACTTTCAATAATCAGTAAAAATAAGACGGAAACTACAGAGAAAAATCTACAAAGACAACTACTTAAGACGGAAGCATCAATAAACATATACTTTCTTATATTCAAAATATCAATAAGCATATACTTTATAAGTATTCAAAGAATCAGTAAGCATATGTTTTATTAGTATTCAAAGAAATTACAGTTCAATCAGAAAATGAAAAGGATTTTATTGTCAATAACCAGTTCAAGTCAGTTGCCTCATTCTTCCAGATTATATGGTAATTTATCCTGCATGTGCTCTGTTTAATAGGAGGAGTGAAGAGTAAAGGCCAGCAGTACCACCTAAAATTCTGCATGGAAGTCTAAGAACGTCCTGGGATTTTGTAGATTTTCATATATGTTCTATTTACAACATTTTGGGGATGCATCTGCAATTCCTACAGAGAAAAAAATGACTGACATTGCTCCAGATAAATTTTGAATACATGCCTGTGGCTAATTACTTATGCCTCAACCACTATGAAACTCAGAGTATTATTAAAAAGAATCTTTCCCTCCTTCTTTACACTGAATTCAGGCTCCTGCAGATCTTTCAAAATTTCTGCTCTGAGATCAGGTGGTGCTGTAGCGTTAAAGTTGAGGGTTTCTGTCAAAAAATCCCAAAGCAAGTCTCCATTTTCATTGCCATCGATAAAACAGTCAGATATGTCCATGGTGGACAGAAGATCGTGACACTCATACTTAATCCCCAAGTCGTCCAGCATCTGTGTGAGGTCAGAGGATGTGACGTACTGGCAGAGGTCATCCCGGGGTAAGCGGGATCCGTACTTTTTCCACAGCTTGTCCCAGCCACTGGTTCCTGTGCGATACAACAAAGCTCAAGATTTCATTTACTGTTTCCTTCATTTGCCTACTCTGCTAGGAAGTATGTGAGATGCTGAGAATAGAGCAGCAAACAAAGTAATACTCTTTCCCGTGCAGAGCTCAGTCAAGGAGGAGGGGAAGAGATGGAATTAAACTAATATATAAGAAGATATATGGTACATCAGATGGTGGCAAATACTAACGAAAAGCAAATCAGATTGAAAGTGATAGTATCAGGGGGTTAAATAAGTTTTATTCAGGGTAGCCACAGAGAGTCATGTGACATTTGAGCAGGGACCTGAAAGCAATCCATGATGGCAGAGGGAATAGCACCCCAAGTAAAGAGAGGAACGGCTGCAAAGGACCTGAAGCAGGATGCACCTGGCATCTTTAAAAACTAGCCATGAAGCCAATGAGGTGGAGTTGAGTAAGCAAGGAGGAGAATGAAAGGAAATGAGGTGTGATGACAGTAGGGGGAGTAGATAGGGTGTCATATCATGGGGGGGTGGGGTGAGATGGGAAGCCACTGCAGTGACTCCTGCTACAGCTTTCTAGACTGATGGAAATATTTTATGTCTGCACTGCCCAATATGGCAGCCACCAGCCACTTGTGGGTATGAAGCACTTGAAAGGTAGCTGATGTGACTGAGGAACTGAAATTTAAATTTTATTTCACTTTAATTAATTTAAATTTAAATAGCCACAGGTGGCTTCTATATCGGTTAGCACAGCATAAGAGTGATAGAACCTAACATACATTTTAATAGGATCATTCTGGCCACACAGATGAAAACAGACTATAGAGGGATAAGAGTAGAAGTAGAGAGAAGGCTATTTCAATAGCCTGGAGGATATATGGTAATAATTTACACCAGTGAGCCTGGTGGTAATGAGAAATAGTTGGATGTTTTCTACATTATGCTCCCAGACCCAGTAGAATTTGCCAACAACTTGGATGTAGGGTATGAGAAACAGAAAAGGGTTTTCAATGGTCCCATGATTTTTTTGTCTGAGCACCTGGGAAGTCAGAACTGCCATCAACAGAGATAAGAATAGGGTTGGGGTAGGTCAGTTTTGAAGGGTTCATCAGGTGTCTAGTGGACCTATTGGACATTTATTTGCTGATGTGAGGAAGGCAGCTGTTTATATCAGTCTGGAATTCAGGGGAGATATCAAAAGGCAAAAATTCAAATGGAAAGAAAGCAAAGTAAATAATTGATTTGAACCAAAGAAGGGGTAGACCTTTAGATGATGGTTTTGCAATGTCTATTGTATTTAGCAGAAAACCCAGAACAGAAGGTAAGACAGTCAGCATCTGAGGGAGACAAACATAGGCTGAACTCTTCTTCTGATGCTTAGTGAATGATGAGGCTCATTATTTTTGTCTCTTCAGAACTTCAGTTTCCTCATCTGTGTAATGGGGATAATCATACCTCAAATGCAACTAAAAGGAATAAAAGAGATAATTCAAACACACCAGTGCATGATTCTAAACACATGGCAGATGGGTAATAAGTGTTTACAAAAATAAATGAACATCATATGAAATTAGTTAGCTAATGTATTTCCATAGGTTATAATCTTGAGACAGTGAAAAGGTGACCCTGCTCTTCAGAAATCTATTCTATTAACAAATCAAAACAAATGAGCACTATTTATGGGCCTTCTAATACATGCATATAACACTGAGCTATCACATAGAGTGAGTGTAGTGCAATAATTAACAGCATGGTCTCTAAAGCTAGACTACCTGTGTGGGAAGCCTGACTTTTCCTCTAATTAGCTTTATGAACCTGTACCTCAGTTTTACCATCTGTAAAAAAGGGATAAAAATAAACTCAACTCATAGAATTTCTGTGAATGAGTTAATAAAGATAATGTCACTTACAGCTGTGACCAACACATAGTAAACACTGCTTTAAGTATTAGGAAATTAGACTGGACTTGGGTAAAGCAATATAAGCAGAGCCTACACATTCTATGTGCTTCTAGGATTAAAAATGAAGATTTCAGAGGCTTGTTTTTTTTTGTTTTTTTTTTTTACAAATAATAAAAGAATTTGGCAAAAATTTGGCTCCCCAGAAAAATATACAAAAAATACATATTCACCATGTTCTGCACACAATGTAGGGGACCCCTGGCCACATTAATGGATTAGGCTAACATTCCAGATTTAACTCAACACAAAGAGACTATCCAAGCTAGCAAGTGGAAATTAATAAATAGCCTAGCTTATTAATGTTCTAAGATTTCAGAAGCGGGAGCAATAACTGCAGAATATACTCTAACAGGAGGTAGAATTGTATTGAAACAGAAAAAAGAACAAATACTTCAGTCGAATGAAAAAAAAATGAGGGTCCTTGAGCATGAATTTAAAAAGCTTTCATTCAAAGACAGTGCATTGTCTTCCCAAATAAGATTTTACATACAAACAAGATTTTACAAGAAAATAAACATTTCAGCAGTTGAGGAAATGCTGTGTTATTTATTTTTAACCTAGCAGAGAATAAAGAACCAAACACTAATTGCTGAAAATTTGATGGTGTCAGTGTTCTGTGACTTGGTGCCATTTTTGAACTGAGCAATTATACATTCTCTGACTGATGCATTATCATAATGGTACTCAGTGGGCACAACATATGGTGCTACTTTTGTTTTCAACATGATATAAATCAGATCCTTTCTTCTCACGGTATTAAAAATAATACAGTATGATTTGCCTCCTTTCTTAGTCAGGTAAGGAGAAGAAAGGATAAAAGATTTCAGTAATCTCCTGGCTAATTTCCCTTAATGGGATAGGTGGCAATTTAGCAACTCTCCAAACTAATATCTGGCTACTACCTCAACAGAAAAACATGCCACTGCCATCATTTTAAGGAAGGATGTTCCTCATTTTAAAAATCCACCACTTTTGTTCTTAATTCTCTTCTTTTTCATCTCCCAAAGCAAATCTGTTTTAATTTTGTAAACAGGAGCTTCTGTTAGTTATCATTAAATGAGTAGTTACTGAGTTGGGCTAGTTCTGTAACCTATACTTAGGAACATGAAAAAAAGGGTCTCTTTTCTCAAGGAACATGTATTCTAATAGGCAGTAAAGGTTGTCATTTAACTTGGATTTCCCTTTCTAGTTTTACTTGCTTATCCTTTATTATTTTTTGTCCAGATCTTTCCATCTGAAAACCTCCAGAATTTTCTACATTTTCTAGTTCTATCCCCATCAGCTTTAGCTGAAACATGGTCTCTTTTTGGGGGACAGACTTTCAGAACTAGTTGTAGTTCTGCTTTCATAAGGCAGAAATTAAAATCAGTTACTCAGCTCAATGCAACCACATTTACTGAGCACCATCTATGTGTCATGAAATCGACCAAGATCTGGGAACAAAGATGAGAGACAGACCTCTCTGCCCTCAAGGGACTATGCTTGAATTAACTCTCTACACAACTCTGATGGGAAATTTAGCACATTGCTGCAAGTATTTGATTACATATCTGAATCTAGAGGATGAATATTTCAAAGGCAGAGGAATAGTAATAGTCCTCTTTGCAACCTTCAGAGCCTAGTAGTGTCTGGCACACAGTAGGGGCTCAATAAAAGCTGAATGAATCAAATCTATCCAATGATTATCCTATGCAGCCAACATAGATCTGAGAGTCTAAGCTGTGTTTTGAATATGGTTGAACATCAACAGTGCTTCAGCCAAATAAGGGGCTGTACATAACGAAATCTAGAAACACACCCCATATTTCCTTTTCTTAAAATCTAACACATTTAGCTTTTTAAACGAGTGCACACATGACGCTCTAATAACTGAGTAATTCTGTCTATTCAGAAAAATAACTCCTAAATCCATAATACTGACATAACAGTGACTGAGGTGGGCAGGTCCAAGCATGACATGTTTAAGGTGCTCCTTTAAAGCAGGATGCTGACCGCATTGTTGAACTCTTCCCAGGGACTCATTGGTTAGAAGAATGCTCATAGAAATTTAATTTCATGACTATTTTAGGATATCCAAATCTATCTACAATAGTTACTCAGTTTTCCTCATTGCAGTGTAGCTATGAGAGAAAATATTACACTGAATCTACAAAAGAAGCTTCTTTTTTTTTTTTTTAACATGGGCAGGCACCAGGAATTGAACCCGGGTCCTCAGGCATGGCAGGCAAGCATTCTTGCCTGCTGAGCCACCGTGGCCCACCCAAAAGAAGCTTCTTCACATCTAGGTAATTAATAAGCAAGTTCCATTGAGATAGTGACTATAAGGAACTTGATAAAAACCGAGCCTACTATGAGCCATTTTGGTGTAGATGTTCCAAGTTTTAGGATGACATTCAAACTTAAGGAATGTTTAAATCTACCAAGTAGAGAATGGGGTCTCAAGAAGCATAGTTTGGGCTGTGGAAGGAGGTTAGAGCAATGGTCCTTCAACGAGGTCAAAGAGAGAAATAGATGGAGCACCTCAGAAAGCCATGGGGAACTTTTCTCAACCGCAACTGTAATTCATAGATGAGTCTAACAGACAGGGATTTGAAGACATATCCTCAAATGTCAGAAACAATTGACAAAACTGTGGATCATTTCTATGCATTTTGACTGACACTGAAGAAAAAAAATCTGATGGAAATTTCTTGTGATTAAATTTTATTGTGTTGGATACTAAGACTGATCAATTTTTCTAAAAAAAAAAAAGAGTCATATATCGTTACTAGCTTTACTACTGCAACAAGGCAATTATTGCTATTCTTATAAAAAAGAAACTGAAGTCACTTGCATACACTGAGAGGGCAACAGAATTCATCCTGTGGAAATGCCCTGCTATTTGAGAAGACAGGTTCATGGGTGCACAGGTTTATTTAGGTAAGGGTGGGGAGCAAAAGGGAGTTATAAGGTTCAATGCAATGTATTAACAAAGTAAGAGGGTGGGTGGGGATGGAATGAGGAGTTAGCATCTCCAGAAAAACACTGAGCCAAGAGTAAATGGAGAGCATCTGTGGAGAAATTATGAGGGTTGGCCCAAGGGAGTTAGGCCCAGACCAATCAAGAGAAAAGACCAGCAAGAGAATGGCTAGGGACATTGATGCTGAATTCTCTTCTCTGCTGTTCTTCCTCTCCACAGGCCTCAACATCTCACAAAATCAAAGCAGGAGTCAGAGCTACATCCATGCTTGGATAGAGCACAGCAGGATGAGAAAGGGTAGCTGCAGCACCTGCAAGATCTGGAGAGAGGGCATCAAAAGTTGAACTGGGAGCAGAAATTTGAAGCAAGAAGTGGCTGGCAACAGCCAGGAGCATGATACCCAGGAATCCTTAGGAGTAATGGAGAGGGGGATGGACTACCATGTTACTTAGGATGAGGTTCCAATTATTTACTTTGGATATTTAAAAGCTAAGTGTGAGCCCACAAGATTGAGGGACCTGGGAATGTTTAGGCTACACTACATTGATGACAGTGATCGACATATTTGACAATTTTATTTCAGGAAGGGTATTTTCTTTAATTGCAAAGTATTGGAAAAGTGTTTCTTAAGTTAAAAACTATTTACCTATTTATATTTATCTGTAATTATTTGCTTAACAACTTTTCTAATAGAGGAGCTAAGCTAAGACTTTTTAGCTTTAGGAGGGAAGTAGAGAATACAAAATAAAATATCTAAATCTATTTTCTCCTTTTGCTAGGTGGTTCTTTTAAGAGGAAATGTATATGCTATATCTTCTATACCAGGGTAAACCTCTTGTAAGAAGGAAATGAATATGATAAAGGAAGAAGGGCATCAGAGTCCGCTTATAATTCAACAACTGTATTGGTTGCATTTTTATGTGCAGGAACAGCATCTATGAATGTTTTCCTCTTTGGGACAGCTGTCTTATATGCCATGTGCAGTTATTAAGAATTGTAAGCTGCATACTGAGAAAGTGAATAAAATGTTACCACCGAACTATACTGATGAATAACTTTTGACAAATTTTTTCTTGAGATTTTATTCCCTTTACACAAGCCCTTACTTTAGATTCCCTTCCCTATGAACGTTCAAAAACACAGAACATATGAATCACATAAATTCTCAGTTATAAAGTGGGCATGTTTAGCCTCAAATAACCCTTGAATAAACCAAGACTCAGAGACCAACTTTACACAGCTACGAAATGGCTCTGCATCCCTGCTCCTCGTATCATCAGACATTTCATGGTTTGCATATTTCTTGAAGCCAAAACCATGGACTGTATTAACTTATTCATGATATAGCCAGCAGAATACCATATCCATAAAGGCATTTAGTCAATTCTCAGTTGTTTAGAGATTACTCATGTAACTTTCTAAATCTTAGTCTACATTTTTCCTACTGGGAGATACATTCTCATAGAAAGCTGCCTTTTGACACCCAAATATTTAGCCTCTTAAAATATGGCAGAATAAACCAAACATAAATAGGAGAGTGGATCTGCTGTTGATATGAAATGTATTCTAAAATCAAACACATAATGACTTACAGGAAAACTGCAATTTCTGCCTTTAATATTTCCTGTATTATTGACACATATCATCAAGAAAAGACTATCCACAAAGTTGGTATCTAAGTTTTATTCCTAAATGCAGTCTAAAGTGCTTTACCCGAAGTGTCTTTACTTAGAGACAGATTAGTAGGAATGCTTCAGTTTATACAAGCCCTTCTGAATAGGAAGCCAGACCTCTCCCACATAAATGAGTATTTTTGATTAACTAGAGATAAAAATAGTAGATCAAAATGTCCCCTTGGGGAGGAAGTTGTGGACAGGAGCTCTCTAGTGCTAAACTCCCACATGAGTTCAGACCCAGAAATGCAGGCAACAACCATGTTGAGCTATTCCTCATATTTATGGCCAAATGAATTTTGTGACATATGGTTTCAGAGTATGGCATCTGGTATACACTAAGGACTGTTAAACAGTTGTATATTTAGAACCGATAAGTCTCACATTGGGTGGACAATCAATAAAGATTGCTGCATGAAAGAAGGAAGGAATGAATGAACTCAATGTCACTATTTCATTTTCTAACAAATATTTACTTATATTCCTTACGTTGTACTTACTGCATCATCGCTGGAAGGAAAAGGACATAACCAGATTCCTCCTTCAGCAAATAATACAACACAAAACAACAAAATATGACAGGCTTGTTTTTGAGGAGTATTTGAGAAAATGTTTGTAAGGGCCCTAGAGATGCACATTTATCAAATAGGATGTCACCCCAAATAGTTAAATATTTGTTCATTTAAAAACATCACAGATGGCAAAGAGATATTCAAGGGATATAAAGAAGGTAAATGTAAATATTTACTATTTTTAGTCTCATTTAAAAACTCCCATCTGTTGCATGTGCTCTAGGTTATATGTAAAGGATTCATACTTAGAAGATAAAGACATATTTTTCCAAAACAGAGAAGTAGACAGACTTTTAATTCCATTCAACCCCCTAAATTGAGATCTGCTTTGAATAAATTTCCTAATACTGTGAAAATCAGTTGTTTATGATCAGAGATCAAGTCGAGAATTTCCTAACAAAGATGAAATACACCAGCTGTTTTGAAACACAAGAACCCATGCACATAAGTACTAATGCTCTTTTAAAATTCAGGCTTGAATGTAGATAACTCACCTGACACAAGAATAATGAGAATCTTAGCACTGGTAGCTAAGAGACTATGGAAGTATTTCAAGGTAGCTGGGATGTCTTTTACATAATACAGCATCTAGAAATGAGGGAAATGAGAAATGAAAAACTTCTCTGTCAACATCTTTGTTGTCTGAAGTAGATACACACTGGAAAGTCTGATTTTCAGGTTGAGTAGACTTTTACTCAAAAACCACTTAAGAAATTTTAAAAAGATATGTGGAGAGAAAGAATAATGTAAAAGGGTATTCGGGAAAAGGAAAAACGATGCTATTTGCTCAACTAAAAACAAATGGTTTTAAGTTTATTATTTCTCCTTTCAATAACACAGATATTTATTGTCAAAGCCACTTTGTGGCAGGCACACGGGGAACCTGACTCTACACCTACTCTGTATTTTGTGAATTGTGGTTCTCCTGGGAGAAAATGGTGCCAGCATAAAACAGCATAAAAACAGACCTCATTTCATGGAACATTGCTTTAAAATTAAGCTTTTGTACTAGGCTTCACCATATGCTTATGGACTGCTTCTTTCAAATCATAGAAAATGTGACAGGCACTCACGTTGACAGATGCTCTAGGAAACTGGACCGGATGAAGCATGAGGTTACATGCCTGATCACTGGGTATTACAGGCCAGCTCACACATTTTTAGTTAACTCTGGACCAATCCATGTAGTACAGAGGGAGGCCTTTCCATTCAACACAGACAGAGCTTGGAATTATGCATTAGCAGTGGGAAACTGTCCCTAAGAATTTGCAGCCTTGGGAATTCATCCCCATAGACATTTATTTCTTACTTCATCTTCATCTTCCTTGGACAAGAATTCAGTATTCCATGTAGCACACTTATACATAGAATTCATTGCATGAAAGGAAAACAACTTAAGCTGCATCTGCCTCACATGAATAGATGAAAAAAATAGACCTGCCTATGCCCATGTTGCCTTAGTGGCCACATTTAATACTAGGTCACTCCATGTTGTACCCCATAAAGACCACACATATGTTTCCATATACAGCTAGGCCACAAGTTGGCCAACAATCTACAACATGGCCTGGCTAAAAAAGAGGAAGTGGGCCATAACAAACAACCTGAAATTTGGCCTTAGAGACACAGATTCTCCACAGTTGACGGTGATTACTGAGTTGAAATAATATCCCAAGAGTGTTAGGATTATAAGGAAGAATGAAAAGGCAGATACATAGCAGAAAAAATGTAGAGCAGACAAAGAAGGAGGGTAAGAGGAATAGGACAGAAATGCAGAGAGAAGCAGAGTTGCTGTGAGAAAGGAAGAGTGATTTTGACAGTTCTGAGAGAGACAGCAAAGAAGCTAAACCCTGAAGCTATAAAATTTTACAAACATAAGTAGGAAAAGGAGACATCTGTAATAAGGTGGAAGAAGGAGATGATGGGTACAGGTGCTGTGTTTGAAAGTTTGGAGGGTGAAAGGTGAGTTTCCATCTGATGATTTCTTTTTCTCTATACAGTAGGCAGAGAGGCCATTGGTTGGGAATGAGTGGTGGGGCAGGGGTGATGGGGAGCATGCATGGAGAAAGTGGGAAAGCAAGCATAATCAGGATGCATCATTGGATTGCTGAGCAATGTGAAGACCCTTATAGATGAAAGCTTTCATCAGGTAAGGGAGTAGAGATATAGGACTGCCTGAATATACCAAACTTGGAATCATTTTTTCCTTTGATTTCTTATAAGTTTATTCCTTTGGGGTGACTACAGATACGATTATAGGAAGTAAGGCGTGTTACTGTCTATCAAGTGGTATTTCTAAAATGTCTACATCTTCTGATGTTAGCCACCATCCTCAAACTATATCCCCCATATACTACCCAGAAATATTGTGATTCCTTGAAATATGGCCCCATACCATCTACTCAGTGTCATTCCTTTTCCAAGAACTGCACTAGCTAGTTTGTCAATGGTGGACCATGGGAATGATAATCTACTAAATGGCTGAATGACATCAGTAAATCTTTATTGACATGAGAAGTCACCTAACCTGCCCCTTCCACCAGATGTACACTAGCCAAGCCATCTAGGGAAGGCAAAGCAAGAGGGATATGGAATTATTCTGGGACACTGGTCCATCCATATCATTAATGCTGTTGAAGAACTCTGTTAGGAGATACTATCACTTTACTGTCTTCAAATCTATCCGTGAACTTTCAATCCAAGAACTTTCAAATCTATCCATGAGCATGAAGCCACGTTGGAAAAAAATGACAACTGTGGAGGTATTTTGAGCAAACTGGCTTTGTGAATGTTATAAAAATCTTGATCCTCAATTTGAACAAATAACACTCACTTGTAAAACAAGAAATCAGAAGATTTTCATTTTTCTATCAAAAATTAGAATGTTAAGCACTTCTTATACATATTTCTGAAAAATTCCATTTCTGAGAATATTTTACAATAAATATTTCTTACCTGAATCATATGAATAAAGTCCCATTTTTGAAGCTCTTTCTTCTCCATCATTCTACTTTGATATTCAGATGATGTCTCCTTATGCCAAGCAAACTTTACGTTCTCCAGGTTTGATGTCTTGGCTACAAGCTCTGAAATTCAGACATGAGGTGGCACACCATCAATTTTGATTGCAAATGTGGAACCCATTTCCATTTAGAATTCTAATGTAATCAATGTTATATACATAATAGCCATAAGCACATTTTTCTTTTTCTTGTAGCTCTAGGAGATCAGAGAGGTCATTCTGGGTTGTTGTTTTTTTTGCTAGTATTAAATGAAATTAGAGGTGAAAAAGTCAATAAGAAATAATTATGAGAACCATGGTCAGACATAGGTTACTTTTTCTTAGTCTTAATGGGAATCAACTGATGAATTTTGTCAATGGAAAGTTGATGTGATACAAGTGATATGGTTGTGTAACCCAAGGGGTTACAAAACCACAGCTTGCCAACAAAATATGGCCCGTCGCCTATTTCTGTATGAACTGCAAGCTGAGAACATCTTTTATATTTTTATATGGTTGAAAAAAAATAAAAAGAAGAATAATATTTTATGACATTGTGAAAACTGTAAGAAGTCCAAATTTCAGTTTCCATAAATAAATGCCTCTGGAACACAGCCAAACTCATTAGTCTCCATAGCGTTTATATTTGCTTTTGTGCAACCACGGCAAAGTTGAGTAGTTGTGGCAGCAATCACGTGGCCCGTTAAGTCTAAAATATTTACTATCCGGCCCGTTTCCGAAAGCTTGCCAACTCCTGGTGTAATCCATTAAACATAAGCTCTTTTAGTGCAGGGACTCTGTTTAAATATTCCCAAATGAATGGCTCTGTCCTAAGAATAAATATTAAAAAAAAAAATCATGACTGGGAAATGGATGGGGAGTCAATAAATAAGGGAGCCTAATTATTCACTGTTCATATTCTGAAGTGTTTAGTCATGCCTGCCAAGGAACCAAATTAATTAGGTTTTCCTTCCAAGAAGCTTATAAAGAATATGACACAGTAACTATGCTATTAATGACTCAAGAGTCACATTTGGGATGATAATTTGGGATAAGATTTGGCATATAGCACCATGGGTTACAGGTACCTTTGTATTTGGCAATTTGTTCAGCACTTGGTTCAACAACTTCATTGTTGATTTGAACTCCTGGATATTGAATCTGTACTTTGGAGAGAATTTGAAGGTCAATTTCACCTAAAAGACAAGCATACAGAACAGGTCAAGTCAGTCCAGAAAGAAATGATGAAGAACAATTCAAGCTGATTTATTATCTGTCTTGCTTCCTAGCATAAATAAAGGATAGTGTTCAATTATTGCACTGACACAATGCTTGTGATGCAGAACAGCTAGATTTTAAGTAGGAATGATGATCTGAATTGGCTATCTATGCCCTCCCTCTCTCCCTCCTTCCTTCCCTCCTTCCCTCCCCTGCAATCTTTATTTAATCTCTATTACCATACTGCATTAAACCTAAGATGCCATTGATTGGAGGAGGCAATCAACCCTTATTTTTGTATCACTAAATCAGAAAAAATACTGTCAATTATAATTTAAAGATTGTATCAACTAGAAGAAAAAGATGCAAAATATGTCAGGTACAGAAAATGATTAAAAATAAGTCAGACATCTGCCCTCAAAAAGGGTCTAGAGGAAGAGACAGATATGGGAACAAGGAAACCACCCTGGCTGGGTTGGGCCAAGATGGGGAGAGGGGAGGAGAGGATGAGAGGAGAAATCAGCATGGTTGAGACTTTCAAGGAGAGGGATTACACCTGAGCTGTGTACAGGGTAGGTGGGAATAAGCTGAGACTTCCAGAAAGTGAGAAATTGAGGGTAAAAAGGTCACAATGACAGAGACAAAAATTCAGGCAGTAGAAAATTATATGTGGGATTATGGGTAGTTTAGAGTTCTTGAAATGTAGTGCATGGCAGGGCCTCCAGCAAGAGGTAAGCCCACAGAGGTAAATGGAGACAAGGTCATGGAAAGTAGAGATTCTCATTCAATCATTCATCCATCCATTCATTCATTCATCCACTGTTAACTGATGGTTTATCATGTGCCAAACACTACACTAGACTCTAGCAAATTATGTTAAGAAGAACAGATACATGAAAATGTAGCATGAGAAAGATGGTAGAAAGATGATCTTCATCAGATGGTGGAAAGATGATCTTCATCACTTACTACGTGTATGTGACTCGGGAAAGTCGCTTTAAGCCTCTAAGCGTCATTTTCCTTGTTGGAAAAAAATAGGGATAATAAAATATAATTTGTGAGAGTTAAATGACTTAACACACTTAGAGCACAGTGCAAAGTAAAATTAGCATCCGATACATGTTAGCTATTCATTATTTTTATTATCATCAATCCCTCTCTTTAAGAATCTCTCTTCTTTCCCCATAGCTGATGCCTCCAACTTAAGTTTTGCACTTCTATTCTCTTAGGTTATGATGCTGACCTTCATTAAAATGGAAATATTCCCGACAGGACTAGCACATGAAAATGATGTTAGTGTTTCATATTTGGGCATGAGTAGCTTTAACAGAGCCATTTAAGGTTAGGTATGGCAGGCCGCAAGAGCACATGCCGTAATTCTGAGAAGTCTGGAAGTAGGGAGATAAGGAAGATAAATCAGGAACATAAGATATTAGACAGGGAAAAGAAGGCAGTCAAATGGCATAAAGAGATCCTCTAATACTAGTAATTGAGGATGGTGTTGTGTGGTATTATGTAGAGAAAATGGCAAGGAGACAAAGCTGAAATGGAAGTGAATAACATTTTGACAGTTTTGCCCAAAGCTGGTCCCACCAACATAAGAGATATTCCTTCCGCAATATCTCTTGCTGCTATTTACTGGGCACCTACTGTTTGCCAAACACTGTAACAAGCACTTTACCTGAAATATCTCACTTAATCCTGGTCACCACGCTACCATTTGTCCATGATATAGTCCCTGAAGAGATAAGGCTGTCTGAGTAATTTAAAATTCAGGAGACAGTAATATGCCTAATAGGGCAAACAATGTTTGTTCTTCTGACTACTTCATACTAAAAAATAGGAAAATATCAAATACTTAAAGAACAGAAAAAGTATTTTGTTCTTCTCCACAGCAACTACTTCTGAAGGGAAAAGGAACCAAGAAAAAAAGGCTCAGAAGAAAAGCTGAGGGCTAATGAGAAACAGATTCCAGATTCCCTCAAAGGAACCATGGCCACAAGTTCTTCTCTTGCTTCTATCAGCTTGCAATATATCTTAAATAAATAATATTTAATCATATGTTTTGAAGCAGAGATAGTTGAAACGTAATTATTTGATCCCTGGGGCATGATGAGCTCTCCTTCTTCTAAGCTGGATCTGGACATTTCACATCTGCACAAATGGCAGAATGCATTGAGCAGATCCCCAGGGCCTGCTTGTATCTGATCTCTTTCCCAGCCAGCAAAATGATCTACCACAGGCAAAGCCAGGCAGTTTTGGGGCAATCATGGTTGACAAAATTGCAACCGACATATAGAAACCATGGGCTTGTGTAATGGTCGCTAAAGTGAGACCCAGTATGGATGGGAACCATACTTGTATTCATTCTTGAATCCCTAGCAAAAATGAACAAACAGCAAGAAGAGATAAGTGAATTATTCTCTCAGGAGTTGACACACAAATTGCATTTCTGATTTCTTAGGTAGGGGGTCCATGCTTCCTGTTTCCCTGGGAGAGTTCCATTTTACTTTCTGTTACCCTGTTTTCCCATCTGCTTCATTTTTAGATCTCAAATTTTTCATTTTTTAACAAAATATTTTATTTTTTGGAAAGAATGATCTGATAAACTGACCAACACAAGAAAATCAGCTTGTTTCCAATAAATCAATACTTCAAAAATTATAATTTAAATGCTTTTACCCACTCCTTTCACCTCTAACTCTGAAAAGTATCCTGGGTTGGATAATAAACAATACCTTATACTCCTAAGGCACTTATTTTTGTGCTTTTTGTTATTTATAATGAACTCTATTATTTCTTACTGTGATTTTATACACATATATATGCAGGCATTGCATATATATATGCCTGTGTGTGTGTGTATTTACGTGTATATTTCCATGAGATCATTTATGCCTTGGTCTTGTATCCTACATAGTAGGATTTTTGGTTTCCCTCAGAAGTACAAAATGAGCACTTTAGTGATTTATATAAATGTCTTCCACAACAAAGAGGCCAACAGAGAAAAAGCTCAGATTTTTTTTTAGTATGGCAGCTTAGTGTGAACGGTTAGCATTTTGTTTAAATATTTTTTCTTGCAATGTTCACCCACACTGTCCACTGTCCACTCAGTTACCCAAGCTTTGCTCCTTCTTTCATCCTCCTTCCTAGCCACCAGGAAGCTTTCCTACTAAATGTTTATTTTGTCTTCTCTATCCCTACTAGCAATGCCCTTGTTAAGATGCAAATTTTCTCTCCTGGAATACTGCAATGATATCCTAAAAAGTCAGCCCACCTATGAACCTGTCTTTCTCAAGATACCATAAAAACAACCATTCAAAACTCAAAGCTAAAAAAGTACATCACTTTCCTGCTTAAAACCTTCTAATGACTTTGATCAACTGTTTTAAGTCCAAACTCCTTGACTGAACATAGGCCACCATATTGCTTGTTTCTTTATTCTCACCTCTCCCAATTTCATACTTTGAAGCTTTTGGCTCCAAGAATCCTGAATTGTTTGCATTCCACCCCCCATCCCCAATAAGCACCTGCACTTCAATTCTTTTTGTCCTTTGCCCACACTTCTTCCTCTGCCTAGTTACTCTATCCTGACCTCCCCCTTCATCTGGCTAACTCCTATGCATCTTAAACTCTTCCATACATGGCTAATTATCTCCGTGTTCTGTCCCACAGAGACTGGCAACAGCCTCAGAATCTTCCAGACAGTCACTACCCATCAATTGACTGGAGCTGGCAACACAGGCAACCTCTGTTGGCTCATCTAAATTATTGCTTTACTTCACCAATTTGATTTAAAAACAAGGGCTTGTTTCCAGTGAATTTATTTTTCTTTTTACAACTCTTTTTCCAGCATAGTATTTTTCTTTTTATTTCCCTTTCTTCCCTTCCTCTCCCGGCCCCTCTTCTACTCTCCTTTCTCCCCAAATTTGTGAATGGCAAAGCACATGAATGTTTTTGGAGTCTGTGTAAGTTATGATGACGTTACTCACTTTCCTAGTTGATCAATGTGTGGAACTTGTACAGTCAGGCAAATCCACAAAATAGTGCAGAATCAAATCTATGGATGATAGAACGCTTCATTTCAATACACGGTGTTTATTAAAGTATGCACCCCAGTGCAATCGGTGATTTTTTTCAGTGGTGAGGTCATAGGTTATTTTTAATCCTCCTCTGTCTGCATATCTATAATTTGAAAGGTTTCAACAAGAGCTCATTTGAATTAGTTTTTAAGTTTTTGTCTCCCAATTACAAAACCCGCTGCCTCACATCACACCAAGAAAAGAGAGTTTATCTCTGCTAGGTCATAAATGGAGGTCCAGAATAGATTTTAGCTCTTCTTTTACATGCAAGTGACTGTCCTAAGGTATAAATAGTCAAATGTGGAATAATTTACATTATCAACAATTTGTTATTTAGCTTATTTTAATTATTTAAACTCCCCATAACAATTACCTTTTAAAAGCTAGCATCTTCACCATTAATGTGCTAATTAAACATTTTAAAATAAAAGTGACCTTTCATAATGTAGAAATTGTTCTCTTACCTGTTGGATGCCTTTTGATTTTATAAGGCATGGCTACGTTATAATAAGTGATAGAACACTGAAGCTGTGATCAATGGCAAGTAACATAGTTCAGACATGAACTTTATCTGGTGACTCTAAGGACTGGCCATCTGAGTTTTGAACACTCTATTCTGGGTGAGCGCAACAGTAAAGGAGGCTGTAAAATAAAGTTTTTCTTGCAGAAAAATATGAATAGGTAGGTAGATAGCAGATTGGGTAGATGGATAATTCGGTGGATGAATGGATGCGTGGCCAGACTGCAGCTAGTTTGAATTCGAGGATGAAGAGAAAGATTGATCACTAGATGGCAGGACTGCACAGCTATTTACTGTGGATGCTGTTTCACAGTTTACATGGGAGGGGCAGCCCCTCAAAGTAGGAAACCTCCCAGAGGAGCCACCAGAGGGAAGCAGGGCCAGGGAGAACTCCCAAACTCCTGGGGAAGGGGAGAAGGGGGAGGTGGGAGAGAGTGGACTCATACTTCTAAGCAATATCACAGAGTCAGCATGATGAGGAGCCCTGGGTCAGAGAGCTCCAAATACTAACTAAGGCAGCACTGGGTCTTACGTGTGCAAAGTGTTGTTTCATCAATGCCAAGCAGATGTTGGGCACAGTTTCATGGGATAGGCAAAATAGCTCGACTGCAAATGGCAAAATAATTGTTTATTTGAACTATCTGTAAAACAACTAGACCTGTAAGAATTTGAATTTGGCACTGTGAAACAGAAATGAGAAAGGGCCAGTACACAGAGACCAACTTCAGTTCATTTATAACACAGACCAACTGACAGCTGTCAACAAAATAGCCTTCTTTAACAACTAGGAGAACAAAGTGTGGAGTAGAGAAGGGAGCCACCACCTGGAAAACTGATGTTCCAGGTGGCCTGCAATGACACAAAAGCAATCTGTTTAAAGTGCAGGATATAAAGGTAGGCTGGAAGGAAATCCCTAGAAAAAGTCCCGCCAACCCATTCCCCTTAGTTGGTACATTGTGTGAAACCTATTCTTAGGCCAAGTCTTTACACTGAACAAACATTTCCACTTGCATTAATGATAGACATATGTGTCTGCCCTCTAAGATCCCAAGGCAACCAAGGGATGGGATGAGGTTGGTTTGGTAATTCTTAGTCCGTGGTTTTTCGGTTCCTGGGACACTGTCCCTAGTGCACACTTCTTTTACCTGTGCATATTTTTAGGCAGACAAAGGATGCCACATGTAACACACTCAGGTGTGATAATTCTTCTACCTTAAATTATTCCAACTACTGTTATAAAATAACTCTTGCTTGACAATCAGAGATAGAGAATATGACTTTGTAAGATGATGATTGGGATATCAAATCTTTCATTAGTCTCATAATGAGAATAATGTTGATTTCACCAGCTAGAGCCAAATGGCTCAATCCTTCTCATTTTCCCTTTTAGGGTTACCGGATGTCTGCATAATTTTAATAGGGTTTCTGTGACAGATTGAATCATATCCCCCAAAAAAGACATGGTCAAGTCCTAACACCGTGGCTAGAACTCATTTGTATGAACAAGATCTTCAAAGATACTATTAGGTTGAGGTAAAATTGAATAATCCAATATGATGGAAGTCCTTAAGCAGAGGAAATGTGGATGCTGTCAGCAGAAGCCAGAGGAGGCAGAAAGGGACACACTGCCAAACGAGAGAGGCAGAGAATGAGCCATCTCTAGAATGCAACAGACCAGGGAAAGTGTGGCCTACAAATATCTTGGTTTTGGCCTCATGGCCTCCAGAACTGGGAGACAGTGAATTCTTGGTGTGTAGGCAGCTAGTTGTGGTGTTTGTTGTGGCAGCTCTGGCAAACTAAGACAATATCCAAAGCTCCCCTGACTTCATTTCCTTATTCATAAAATGAGAACATTTACTCCTTATGCCGTAGGATAACTTAAAAATAATTCTCGTGATTTCTTTAGTTTACATATCCTACTTCAAACTTTACCTATAATCTTTCGCCATAAAATTAGAGCAACTAGTTAATTTGCTCAAAAACTTGCTCCCAATAGTTAATTGTCTAGATTTTGAGATACCCTAAAAAACAGCACCAAAATTATTTCATCAATTCTAGGGAATTTTGCACATTACAAATGATTTTCTTTCAATCATCTACTAAGGAAATATCTAAAATGGATTTGCAGAGACCAATTTCTAAAAGGTTAACAGGCACACTGAAAATTGCTCGTATTCATTAATAATCAGTAAGATGAACACTAAAATGACAATAAGATACTACTTTTGCTTATTGGACTGGCAAAATATTAGAAAACTGACAAGGGTATGCAGACACAGGAAACCTCATTGAGGTTCATTATGAAGGCTACTTGGTAACATTTATTCAAATTAAATACAGTCTTAACCCATGATCCAAGGTCTCTGAATTTGGAATAGACATATAATCCAAAGAAGTCCTCACACAGGTATGTAAGGAAATATTGTACCATTATGTTCACTACAGCATTATTTAAGATGGAAGAGAATTGAAAGTAGAAGCAAACTTAAGAATAAAAAAGTTGTGATGATGGCAAGAATGGAATATACTTTACCAGCCAGAAACAATGGATAAAACACGCACCTAATAATATCTATGGACCATCAAATTATAGTACTTAGTAGTGGAAAAACCCTCAACATATATACTATAGAACATATTATTTACACAGATTAAAAATACTTGCACACAAAATAACAATAACCATTTCTCAATAACCACTATTAAAGAGTGAGAATACAGTAGTTGCCTATGCAGAGGTGAGGGAAAATAGTGGCATATGGAGAGTAAAAAGGGAATTGATCAAATAATTCAAAATATATAACAGAAAGGGGAATTAAAAATTTACAGATTAGTAAAGGGAAAAAACATGTAATATATTAAGTGTGATAAAACAGAACAACACCATTATGGAATTCTATACAGCAAACAATGAAGTTACAAAGGAGAAACCACTGGCTTTAGGGAGGAAAGTAAAGAGAGCAGGCCCAAGGAAGAGGGCAGGAAACACAGTGTTTATGAGGTAAACCCTGAGTTAGTCTGTATATCCTTCTGTTTACTCTTTTACAGATTTTGAATTTCTTACTCTCGAGTCCAGAACTTTCTCTACCATTATTATTTGTAACTGGCAGGTTTTGCAGATATTTATGGTTGAAGTTTTGGAATAGAAGGAAAAGACCAGGGTTTTAAGGATTTTAATGCAAATTAGACTTGATGCAAAAACTCACCTCCACCATCTATTATCTGATGATATGTGTCTCAGACTAGCTGAGCCCCCAAAATATCTAAGCCTTGGTTTCTTCACTTTGAAATGAAGCCCCACAGATTGCTAAGAGAATAGTATGTGATAACACACATGAAGTGCCTAGTAATGTGCCTAAAAATTGACAGGCTTTCAACAAAGCTTAGCTCTTAATACAAAGGTGGTTTATATTATTATAGGATACAAAGGGGAAAAAAATTATTTTTAGTAGAAAAATATTGATCAGTGACCATTTCGAGGCTACCTGGTCATCTGAACATTAATTAAAAAATAATAAATTCTATTTTAATCAAAAGTTGCATTCTAATGGGCTAGATTATGGATCATTTCTTTTCTCCTTCACCCATTGTTATTTTCTGTCAAACAGAAAACGCTGTTTGATTTAGACAGGCAAACGGAAACTAAAGTTTCTAAATCTCCTTTCTTGCAAATCTCTTCCATTTATATCACCCTTTCTCTCAATCTACCTTAACTACAGACTGACTTTTCATGTCTCCTCTCTGGGTTACATGGAGAGAGTTACTTAATTGTGAAGTCAAATATTTTTGTGGTTATGATATCCTGTTTTCACACAAGCCATATTTTAAATGCATCATGTGGCATTTAAAGAGGGACATATAATTGAGTATTTACAGTGTAAGCACTTTTACAAAAAGTTTAAAAATAAGAAAAACAGGGGTCTCCTCTAGAAAATTTTTTCTCCACTCCCTACATATCAAGGAAACATTTAAGAGATAGAAGAATGTTGCACTTTTATTTGTTATCCAAGGACATTTAATTAAAAATGGAAAAAAAGGTATGCAAAGGAAACAGAATCTATAGAGAGACAAAACTGATCTCAAATTCCATATTCATTAGCATTATCCGGTGGAAATTTATTACCCTCTCCGCCCTTTAAATTACAAATCCCTAAATTGGGGGCAATATAGTCTATATTACAGGGTCATTATAAGGATTGGTGGAGATAATTTATCACAGTTCAATCACAGTTCATGATAGGAAGTAATCACTCAATAAATAGAGATCATTATACATTAATTCAACAAATAATGTTTGAGCTCCTTCTTAATGCTGGGCTCTAATCACTGGAGATCCAGCAGTAAATAAAACAGACAAAAAAAAAAGATAAACCCAACTTTTATGGATGGTGATAAGTCCCATGGAGAAAATCAGAGAAGACGGAAGGGAAGGCATGGTGCAGGGGGTTTGCAGTTTTCAATTAGGTGGTCAATTAAGCCCTATGAAAAAGGTGACATTTAAGAAAAACCCAAAGGAGACCAGGAATGAAGAGAAATACCTTACTAAATGGGCAGTCATAAGTTACTGGTGAAAAAACAGCCCTATAATAAAATGACAACTCGGAGAGTGCTCATCATGTATTCATGATATCTTGCTTGTCCTTCCGTTCATATAAAATGAAACACAAATCCCGCTTGAGAACCCTGGGGCTTTCCTAAAGGAGAAAATCTGCAGGTCAAGAAAATGGGAATTACAGACTGCAGCAGCGTCCCTGCCATTTGATTTCAGTCGCTCCTTGCTTCATTTCTCACATCAAAATATGTGTGAATTCTTCAGATTATCAGCAGGAAAAATTTTATTCTATTACATGTTGCATTAAGATTACTATCTTCCTTGTTGCCTCTACTAGATTATCAGGACAAAAAAAAAAAATGTTTCTGGGGAGAAAGATTGTCCAGATAACTCTGTGTGCGGTGATAAAAAATAATTTCAGCTATGGGTTTGCAACAACAGTAAGAACAATCTGATTTGGAGCTGCAGAGTGAAAGATAGAAGATTCCTAACAAGACTCTTTTTTCTCTCTTCTCTGGTCTCAATCTTGCCCTCCCTCCTCTTACCTCATAACCCATGCCCACACCTCCAGTGCCACAGAATTGAAGCAGTTCTGGTAGTATGGAAAGCTGAGTGTAGAATATTAAAGTAGCTGTAGGGTCACAGGGAGGGGTTTATAAATATAAATTTTAAGTCAAAAGGACATTGCCATTTGCTTTTCTGGGTCTTCTGGCCCTGGCCTAAGAAATCTATACCTAGAATGCTTTGTACCTGCAAGAAGCCTAAAAAAACACATGCTACCATAATGTTCTATGAAATATAAACTTAGAGAAAATACCCCAAAAGGTGCTGAACACAGAAGTCTAGAGAAACTTGATTGACAGCTCAGGAAAGACTGAATTCTGCTTTAATATTTAATTTATAAATTTTAACCTAATATAAATCTTGAATGTCACTTCAGCACACACATAGAGGGAGGGTGAATTCTATACCTATAATATTGCAATGTTTAAAACGTGATATTTCTGTTATTCCCAGTTTCTTAAAGAAATGCTAACTGTCTAACTTTCCTTACGCTCAAAGACAGGGGCTGTAAGATGAAATGACCTAAAATGGCAAAGGGAGTTCAAGGTGATCTCATGATAAGTGTGATTTCATTAATACGAGGAAAATACACATTCTCTTCTCTGTCTCTTAACCTTTGTGTTGTCTCATCTGAGCTTCGCTCCAATAGCCTGCTGCCTCAATGGTGTTTAAAACAAAAATCTTGCTGAAGGAAATTATCAGTCATTTATTCCCTAGTGTGAGTGAAGAATCTGTGAGCCTGCTGTCCTTGTGGAGTAAGCAACAGGAAATAATTGACAGAAAACAAGTATCTCAAGGAACAGACCTTGGACAATCCCCAACCTCTTCATCAACAGAATCCTCCCCATCATCATGGCTTATGAGTAGTCCTGAATCTACAGGCACTGAAGAAAAGCTCTGCAAATGTACAATCCATCAGAGATTGGTCTTAAAGTTTTGTGCAGATATGCTACTATTACAGATCAATTAAAAGCTGTCAAAGGAGAACGTTCACATACAGAGCAATCCTTTGGATTTCAGTCTAGTAGCTGAAGGAGATACCAGAAAAGCCAGTGTGTCTCGTGCATTTACAAAATTATGCTTTTAGTTGGCTTTAAAAGCTAAAAAATGAATACATTCACTGTACAAAACATGAGTCATACGAAAAGGTCTAAAGTAGAAAATGAAACAAACATTTTTACCGCTAGAGAAAACCAAAAGTTAACATCTTGGTTTATTTCTAACTAACCCGTTTTTTGTTTTGTTTTGTTTTGTTTGAGAAAATTACTACCTTTAGTCTACATTGGTGCAATCATATATAATCCATAATATACTCTTTTCACTTGAGAGGAAAAGCATGAATATTTCAACATTTTTTAAAAGTGCCATTTGTATTGGCTGTATAATATTCCTTATATGAGTGTGTGGAATAATTGACTTAATTACTAACCTTTAAATGTATATATATATCAATACATACTTATATTTATATGTGGAAATATACATTTATATATAGTTAATTTTATATATAATTATATACAAAATATATAATCATATATAATTTATATACATTTGCTTTAATTTTTTGATATAATGAAGAGCCACCAATGCACCATAAGTTTTTATGGAAAAATCTTAATTGTCTTAAATTTCGGAATTATTTGAATTAGAACTAGTGGTTAAAAAGAGACTCTTGGTCCCTGGCAGTTCCATATGAATTTGCGGATTAACTTCTCCATCTGTACCAAAAAGGCTCCTGGGGTTTTAATAAGGATTGCACTGAATCTGTAGTGAGTTAAATCAGGATAGGTCATAATTGTATCTACTGGAGGCCTTATAGAAAAGACCAAAGAGAGAAAAGCCAGGGGGAACAGACAAAAGCTAGAAATAAATGAAACCTGGAAGAGAAAGGAGAAGATGCTGCAATGTGCATTGCCAGGTGATAGACACGCCAAGGACTAAGGATCATCAGCAGACAGCCCCATAATCCACAGTCTTTGGGGGAAAAAGCACTGACTAGCTGACACCTTGATTTTGAACTTCTAGCCTTAAAACCATAAGCCAATAAAATCGTGTTGTAAAGGCAAAAAAAAAAAAAGAGAGAGACTCTTGAACTATGGTACTATTACACACACACACACACACACACAATCACACACACACACACATGCCTAAGGGCAAGAGTGTCAGCTGCTCAGAAAGGACCCAGGCCTTTGAAGACCGTAACCAAGGACCTAGAGGCCCCCCGAGCAGCACCACCAGTTCAACAGCTGGAGAATGTGGAGATGAAGAAGGGGGAGTCCAGGAGGAAGCAGCAGGAGCACTGAAGGGACAGCAAAGAGAGTCTATTTGACAAATATTTTAATATTTCAACAACCAGCATGTCCAGGACAGTGTACATTCAGGTGAATATCAGAACTGTTCTTGATATATAATGCTAAATTATTTTTAGGAAAATTTTGTTTCATTTTGTAGCCTTACTTTGCCTTCCTTTACGCACGTGAAAGTTTCCGTATCACCATAAACTTATCAGGATCACATATTATGGGCTTTTAAAACTTCTGGAATTGCTCTCAGTTAAAATGTGAACTTTTCCTTGAATAGACTTCCTATATTTAAAAATATATATCTTAGCTCACTAATCAAACATGTTTTCATAATTCCTATTAGTTTGTTACTGTTCATAGAAACAAAACTACAGGAGATTCTGTAGCTGACCCCAGACTCTGTAACCCCTAAGTCTCTTATGGCATATATTACTTGGGTCACCATCTATAAAATGAAGACAGTAACAGACCCCCTATACCATGGTTGCATGTGTATGTGCATTAAATGACAAAGTTTTATTCAATGGTGCATGTCTGGTAGATGCCTACTCATCAACTAAGAGACTGGCTCATAAATTGATACAAGAACTGGCAAGAACAATACTATCTGATGGCAGCATAATAATATGAGTAAAATGAATGAAGCTGAGTGTGAGTATGGTTGAGGGAGAAGGGCTGGGGGCATGTACGACACCAGAAGGAAAAATAGAGGATAAAGACTGATATAGCATAACTTAGAAATGTCTAGAGTAGAGTAGAGTAGATGGTGATTAAATGCACAAATATAAGAAGGTTTTTGCATGAGGGAGAACAAATGAGTCTCAACAGTGCAAGGTGTTGAAAATGGGATGGTGTACAGGAAAAAAATATAGTCAATACAAAATAGGTCTACAGCTAACATAACATTGTAATATACTTCTATTGAATGTAACAAAAGCAGTATGCCAAAACTAAATGTAAATAAGTGGGGCATATGGGGTAGGGGTGTAAGAATCTTTGTGGAAGAAAAGGAAATGTCCTCGTATAGATTGTGGTGGTGAAAGCATGGCTATGTACTTATACTGGGAACCACTGATTTTTTACTTAGGTTGGAATGTATGATGTGTGAAAAAAAGACTAGGTTAGTACAGAGTAATATCCCAATAAATCCAAGAGTGATTTGAACAGTGAATAAAAAAGTATTTGCAAAGTCCCCTTGGGGGAATGGCGAGAAAGGGAGAAAATTCAACTTTCCCATTTGGAGAATTCCTGATATTTCCACAAGCAGTGGGGACAACCAAAGCAAGAGGCCGACCCCCCAATCTTGAGGTTTGTTCATATGAAACTTATCCCCGCAAAGGATAGGCAAAGCCTACTTAAAATTAGGTCTGAGAAAACAAACAAACAAACAAAATGAACAGGGAGATACAAGTGCTGGAGAAAATGTTGAGAGAGAAATGTACCTATTGACTGTTGGTAGGGAAGCTGAGAGGTGAAGCCCCTTGGAGGGCAGTGTGGTGGTTCCACAGGAGGCTAGGGGCAGGACTGCCATATGATCCTGCAACCCTATTGCTAGGTATATACTCAGAGAAAGGGAGAGTGGGGACATGAATGGACATTCACACGCAGGAGCTTATGGTGATTGTGTTCATGATCTGCAATGGATGGAAGTGGTCTAAGAGTTCATTGATTGCGGAATGGAAAGGGGAACTGTGGTGTATGCATACAATGGTCTACTGAGAGGCTGCAAGAAGGAAGGAAGCTGTGAGACATGCAACTAGGTGAATGAACCTCTAGGACAGTTAAGTTGAATGAAATGTCGGATACAAAAAGATAAATATTATCATGTCTCACTCATATGGACTATAATATACAAACTTGAAGAACTGAAATCAAGAATATAAGTTATCAGGTTAAGGCCTGTTATAAAGATTCTTAGATTATAAGACCCCTTATAGCAGCACATCTACTCTGTTATTGTAACTGTTATTTCTAAATTCTGAGATGTTGAACTATTTGCGTATATTAACGTGGTTGCTCCATGGAACTTCAGGGCTTTGTGTGACATGAGACCCAGAGTTAAAGCCCTAAGGCTATGAAAGTCAGCATTACCCCAAACAGCAACAGTTCAAAAAGTTGAAAAAAGGATCAGACTTCAATTAGAGATATGAATGAAGGTAATCTGAATAGGACTAAGATAAACCAGAATACAGGGTAAAAGATGATATGGTCTATATTTTAAAACTTCAACTTCTGTGTGAGACCAAAGGAAGAAATGTTCATTTGGTGCAAAATTTATATTTTTGGTAGCACACTGTCTAATTTAACTCATATGGTCAGTTTATTCAAACATCATAATTACTTGTAATCTTGAATAGGGAGGGAGAGCATGTTGGTTTGTACAGGTCAATGTGATACCCTGACACATCCCAGAGTAATCTGCACAGGGAATAAAAAAGTATTTGCAAAGCCCCTTGGAGGGACTGGAGGAGGAAATATTCAACATCCTCACCTAGAGAAGACCTGATATTTTTGCAAGCAATGGGGACAACCACTTTAATAGGCTGAGCCCTCTATCTTGGGGTTGTCCTTATGAAACTTACTTCTGTAAAGGAGAAGCTAAGCCTACTTATAACTATGTCTGAGAGTCACCCCTGGAGAACCTCTTTTGTTGCTCAAATATAGCCTCTCTCTCTAAGCCAACTCAGCAGGTAAACTCACTGCCCTCCCCCCTATATGGGACATGACTCCCAGGGGTGTAAATCTCCCCGGCAACACGGGACAGAAATCCCAGGATGAGCCAGAACCCGGCATCAAAGGATTTAGAAAGCCTTCTTGACAAAAAGGGGGAAGAGAAATGAGACAAAATAAAGTCTCAGTGGCGGTGAGATTCCAAACAGTCGGGAAGTTATCCCTGAGGTTATTCTTATGTATTATACATACTCCTTTTTAGTTTGTGTATTGGAGTGGCTGGAGGGAGGCGCCTGAAACTGTTGAGCTGTGATTCTTGAAAATAACTGCGTAACTATATAGTTTTTACAATTTGACTGTGTGATTGTGAAAACCTTGTATCTGATGCTCCTTTTATCTAGGCTATGGACAGATGAGTAAAAAATAAGAACAAAAAATAAATAAATAATGGGGGAGGGGATAAAAGGTTAACAAATTGGACAGACTGCAACACTAGTGGTCAATGAGAGGGAGGGGTGAGGGGTATGGGATGTATGGGGTTTTTGTTTTTCTCTTTATTTCTCTTTCTGGAGTGATTCAAATGTTCTAAAAATGATCATGGTGATGAATACACAACTATGTGATGATATTGCAAGCCACTGACTCTATACTTTGGATGAATTGTATGGTGCGTGAAAAGACTTTAATAAAAATATTAAAAAAAAAAAAAGAGTACTGGTAAGATAAAAACCTGCCCTCCTGCAAAAACACAGCCACATGCCATGGACTTTCAAGTAGGTTATAGGTAATCAAAACTGTGAATGAAAAGCACTCAAAAGTTAACAAAAAAGAATGCGTATCTATCATATTGTTTTTATGTATCTTACCTATATCAGGCTATCACTGCGTTCATATTAATTCAAAGTAAAAAGGCTTTACAACTAAGTTTATTTGCTTTTCTAAGTATACAGTCATTTAGTCTACAAATAATGATAGTTTTGTCTTCACTGGGCTCATTATCTTTCGTTTTCCTGTTTCAAGCTTTATTGCATTAGCCAGAATGATGTTGTTTATTCTGCTTTTAATGACAGTGACTCCAATATTGTAGCACCATGTTTAGTTCAGTAATGTGTCTGTCTTTAACAATTCTTCCATGTTCTCCGAAAGTTTTAAATATAATACAATGGGGTAAATTATTTACGCATATTAAATATGGAGAACAGTTTATTTTTTAGATATTAGTTGTGAGTGCCTTTAACAATACTTGACATACAAGGCCCCAGATTACGGCCATATGAAGGAGAGCCCTAAATCCTGTAGATTAGTGTATCACTGGGCTCCATCTCTCCCTAATAATGGAGTAACTGCTACCAGGCTGCACATGAGTAAAACAGTTCCTACTCAGTTTGCCATAAACAATTAGAATCTGGACTAAAACTTATCCACATAGCTAGAAGTCCCATTTAAATTCCTTTTCCTCAATACAAACAAGTATGGCAAGAGTCACACTGCTGGAGAAATGCCTACCTCTTTTACAAAGTTACTCATAAAACCACAGATTCTTAGGAAGGAAATCATCTTCATTGGTCTAAGAAATCAGTGCTTGAGACTCTTATAAAGCATGTATGAAAAGTACTTTTTCAGGCTATGCTGACTCTCCTAGTGTGACAGATAGCTCTTTATCTCCCAAGTGTGCCCTTCCAGTTCTAGACAGATTTGATCATAAGGAAGTTTATATTAAATAAAAAAAAATCACTCTCTGGAGCTCTTAACCATTGACCTCTGGAGGCAAATATTCAATAGTTCATTCAACAGGAAATATTCAAAGATGATGATCAGGGCATTCAAGTTCTTTTTTCTGGGCAAAACATACCCAAATTCCCTTTATTTTCCTCATCCTGAGCCTTGCTGACACAGACTTTTGCCTTAATCTAGACCATTATAAAACTTTAACCTTCATTTCCTACCGCCTTTGACTTCTCAATGTGACATCCTGGCTCTTTCAGCTCCTGCTCTAATTATATTCATTCCACCTCTGCCCACTATCTTCGAGCTTTAAACTTCTGCGTCACCTTAACAGATCATTATTGAAAGCAGATGAGATTAATAACTTGATCAAATTATTTTCAGAAATAGCTGGCCATTTCTAAGTACCTGAACTCTCCTTTCCCAAGTCAATAATTAACTTTTATATCCGTTTAGCGCAACCTGCTGGACTGGATGTTAAGAGATCTGAGCTTTGCTCTGTCTTGATGGTCCTCTGATTTCTTATTTATAAAATGGGAATGTTAATAATCTCTAGCTTCCTTCTATTTTTTTATTCCCAAATGAAGGCTCATGTCCATATGTTGCAGAATAAGAAGACAGGCTAACTGCTTTCAACATATATCAGCAAAATTATTAAAAATTTTGAGAGGGTTTATATCAGTTATAATCACATGAGTTGCTTTAGTGGATTAAAAAAATTAGCTATAAAGATGTATTCGATTATATTATATGTGGAATAGTAATTGAGTTAGAACATAATAGGTAAATAAGAAAAAGCAGAAAACTGAATAAAAGATTATTTGAGATCTGAATTATAATCCTGCCTAACCCATAAACAATTTTCTGGCCTCTGAACATGAGAATTGAACAGCAGGGCAGATAAAATGTTTCTCTGTAAGCAGAGCCCAGAGCAAGAACACATTGCCCATTACTGCCTTCTGGAACATTTTTTTCTAGGCATGAATGTGTGTATTGTGACTGAATATAGCATTCTCCTTTACCAAAACAGAACCAGGTTTCTTTTTCTCCTTGTACCATCTAGCAAAAAGACAACACTCATTAAAAGTTGAATGATAATGAAGCTCCACTGGGTGGTTTTATTTAGGAAGCATCAACGTTGACAGTGGACCAAAAGCATATTTTATGAAACTTAGAATACAGCGCAATTTACTCTCAATATCTAAAAAACACTGCTGAAATTAACATAAAATGAATACCTCAGGACCCTAAACAAAGCAATGCTGGCTGCTCATTTTGTTTCATTAAAACATATGCACACAAGTTCATGCACATACATATATTATATACAACGTTATAGTTCCCAGTTTGGCCTCTGTAAAAACTACAGCTTCTATATTTTTGCTTATGATTTGGTTTCTTTCTAATTTCCCATGGTTTTTTGTTTTGTTTTGTTTCAGGTCACATAATATTTATGTCATTTTCCTATCATTAGGACATATAATTTATGGATAACTGTGCCTGTTCATCTATTGAATTCTTTTATGCAGGTGATTAAAGTTTACATAAAAAAAGATTGTCATAGATTTCCTTTCTTTTGAGCTGCTTAGAAACCTAACTTGGCTTCTGAACTGAGTCGTGAAATACCTTTTTCAAAACCTTACATTCTCTCCTAAACTGTGGAATTTATCTCCACATAAATGTCAGCCTCTAAAGAAGGGAGGCAGTTAGAAGGGTCATTGCCCAAATATCCCGAAAGACTGGGAGAAGGAGGAGCTGTATCAAAGCAGATAGGAACTGAAAAACTGAGTGTGAATCTTATGGTGATATTTCTTTTTAGTCTCCAGTGTCTCAGAGCAGCTTGAAGGAAACACCTGAAATGCTGGCACTGTAACCCGTACCATACTTTGAAATTTGTTCTAAAACTGCTAGTTAAAATTTATTGGGTTTTTTTTAATATATGTTATATTTCACAATTTTTTTTTAAAAAGTGAAAAAAAAGAAGTCTAATGAAAATGGCTCTAAAGCACACAGGTAATCTGATTAAATAAATAGACAAACAAATAAATACTTTTTATGAAGAAAGAGCAAGGCAGAAAAGAGTGCATATGAACCCTCTGCTCATGCATCTGAAGAGAAAACCAAGTAAGGCCCTAAAACACATGAGCATTAGGTGCTAAAAAAGCACCAATTTCCTCTAGGGAGGCTTTTGGTTTCCTTGCTTTTGGTATATTTTTCCCAGTGTGGTGGGGAAAAGTAGTTGCACTTTTATAAATGAAAAGAGAGTATCTGCGCTGAAGATATCCAGAAAATGTTCTGCAGATATCTGTGCAACTAAGAAGAGAATAACCTACTAAGAGAAACCAGAGAGACGCTAAGAGATGGGCACTGAGCACAAGGTCCTGGACGGGGCCAATGGCCTCATTTGCGAGGGACTGGAATCAGTGCCAGATTTGGGAGGATACCCAAGCCACAGGGTACTACAAAACTCTCAGGCATGCTGAGGATCATATATGTGCAAGGAGTCCATTTATCTAAGGCATGGATAGGAAATTCCTCATTGTATATTAAAATATCGTCTCTCTGCCTGGTACTTGAACTTAGGCAACCACAGGCTATTAAACGGCCATCACCCATGTGCTACAGAACCATCTCACCCAGTGAAGTAGGGTATCCACCCTCCATTCAAAAACACTGTTCTTTCAAACCAAGGGCATCTAGACCTAGATATTTAAAACGTATTGCTTTTGATTTCATGTTGCTTTCTCGGACAGTGGAACCTAAGTATCCATAGGTTGCATTTCTGGAGTTCTTGTGTTTCTGATAAATTTCTTATGAAGAGTGACCTTAAAGGGCAGCCGTATTCCCTCCAAGGCAGAGCCTGTTATTAATACAGTGCTAGGGCTCAGTCAGAAGAACTCCTAGCATTCCTCAATTTGTTTTGATAAGTTCTCTATATTAGCGCCTATCTGCACCCTTATGTAACATTTCACTGTGCAAGCCAAATATTCCTTTCTTTAGACACTTATAAGATTCTTATAAGCATCTGTATAAATTTACATTAGAAATTCAATTAATTTTACATTAAAAGGTCAATTAACTTGTCCATGATGGAGATTGTTTTTAATTATTTTTCCTTGCAGGGCTTTTCTTCTTGTCCAAGTACAAGTGACACGGTTAAATGATAGTAATATTGCCTGTTGGTTTGCTGAAACTCATCTGTAAAACACACTGGAGATGATTGTCCTATTAATTAATAGGACATTCTTTGGACAATTCATCACTATTAATCCTTTAGACCTAAAATATCATAATCAAGAATAAAGTATTTTAGCTTAAATACTCTATAATATTATTCATGGCAATATTCTTCATAATTTGTTCTTGTTGGCTTCTATTTTCTTGTTGAAAGATGACAGTAAAGTAAAATGATTATAATCATTAGTCCTTATTACATATTATCACAGTACATTTTAGGTAAAATAGAAAAATAATGACATTAAAACCTGGCTATCCCATTACATTAGAGGCTTTGTGGTTATTTTAGTGCTAAAATGGACTATAGGTCAACTCATTGGTGTGACAATATGTGTGTACATATTCTGTATCAATCAAAAGAAAACAATGAACATACATATAAATAATAATTACTGATATATTTTATATATTAATATATTAACTCAAATCTCCAGATGACTAATAATTTAAAAATAAAAACACTACTCGGGAATTTGACATGAAGCAAAATTGTATTGTTTTATTACTGCAAAAGGGACCAGCCTTCATCTTATTGGAGCAGTAATGATATATGTTAAGCACTTTATAGGTATTATTTATATAATTCTCAAACAAAGCAATGAGATAAAATTCACTGTTACCATGTCCCAAATGTCCCAATGAGCAAACTGAGGCTTACATTTCAGCCAAGGTCACCCAGTTCATAAACGACAAAGTTAAGAAACTACCCTCAGGTCAAACTGCCTTTTTGAGCTTTCTATTTTCTCTTAGGAAAAAAAGCCCTTGCTTTGATATTAGTAAGACTAAGAAATACTTAGAGGTTTGGTAATGTTTTGAATGCCTCAGGGCAGTTCTGGAACTAAATCGGAGGAAGGGAATGGTTAGGCCACTGCAACTCAGAGTGGCTCCACCAGAGTTTAAGTCAACTACACCATTAAGCACATATTTTACCACAGTGAGACTTCTCAGTGAAAGAAGTTGTGCTCTGATTTATATTTCAGTGCACACTCCTGTATCACCTTATGGACAAATAATTTACATTTCAGTCCCTGGACCAAGCTCTCAGTAACCCTGGCTTAGACAAGGTCTCATGAGACTTTCCTTTTCCACAAACATTTAAATCATTTTGTATAAAAGTTATCCTTAAATTTATTCAATGTGCTTCCATTTACACTAAAGAATAAGGCAGCCAGATCTCTTATCCACATCACAGGTAGTAATGAAGTCTGATGTCCTAAACACTATAAATCTATAGGAGCTATAATCTTAGTTGAAGTTGTATTGCTGTTGCTAGGTTTAATAGGGTGATCTCTTTGAAAAGCAAAGGAAAACAGCTTTCCTAAAATATTATCAATATTCCCTTCAAAGAGCATGACGTTTAGAGTGAAATGAAAATTTCTTAAAAAATGTTATTCATACCTGCACCTCCTCCAATGCTTAGAATCTTAATTTCTGATTTTGTGTTTCCAATCCTGTAAAAAAGAATTGCATAGCTTAAGAATAATGTGCTAAGTACTCTATTAAATTACTATAAACAAAAACTAGGCCACATGAAAAGTGAATATATTCCTGTCTTTAGAGTTTATCATTAGAACTATAGGTTCCATTCATTAATGATCGTGAATTGAGAAACTTTTAGAAAAACACTAATAAATGTCTCAACAGTAGGAAATACCATTTGTCTGGAGATTGTTTGGAGGACAAAAACAGAAAAATGGGCCTTGGAGTCTGGTGACATAATAAGCAATTCGTTGCAGATGCAAGGGAAGATAAGATGATTCATACTATCTTCAAGATGTCTGCCTTCTTTTCTTTCTTTTTCCTATCTTCCTTTCAATGAACAAATGTTTACTAAACATTTATTATGTGCTCTCCAAGGCACCAAAGATATAAAAATGATTAAGATGTTACTTTGCTCGCAAGTTGAAGCACGAGATAATAAGGCCCAGAACCATGGCTTTAGTCCAGGAAGGCAGCGGAATATATAGACTTGGAAGAATACTGGAAGGACTTGATAACTGAATAGTTGGAAAAATGCTAAATATAATCCTTCAGCTGGAAAATGCTTAGTATAGTCTTTGGTAGCAAGAAAATACTTCTTATAAGTACTTCACTCAAGCAGCTTTGATTCACTTCAAGCCTAAAAGTCCTTGCTGGCATAGTATGCTGTAATTTAATTTCAAAAGTTTACTCTCTGTTCCTGGTTACATTAATAAGACGTTCCAGCTCTACTTTCAGGGATAAGGTAATGTTCAAAGCAGGATCAAATACCACATGGACTAATAAATAAGCATCTTACTCCCTTTGAAGGGCAAAATCAAAGCCTGAATGGTCAGCAGAAAGAGGTCTATAAGATAACAAACTGTTAACTTATGTTAACCTAACTTAACTTTACAAACTCATCTTTTTATTTATTAATTAAAAAAATTAACAAACAAAAACTTTAACATATCATTCCATTCTACATATATAATCAGTAATTCTTAATACCATCACATAGTTGCATAATCATCATCTCTTAGAACATTTGCATCGATTTAGAAAAAGAAATAAAAAGACAACAGAAAAAGAAATAAAACGATAACAGAAAAAAAAAAGATTATACATACCATACCCCTTACCCCTCGCTTTCATTTATCACTAGCATTTCAAACTAAATTTATTTTAACATTTGTTCCCCCTCTTATTTATTTTTATTCCATATGTTCTACTCATCTGTTGATATGGTAGATAAAAGGAGCATCAGACACTTCTCAGAAGAGGAAATACAAATGGCCAAAAGGCACATGAAGAGATGCTCAACGTCCCTGGCCATTAGAGAAATGCAAAAATCAAAACCACAATGAGATATCATCTCACACCCACCAGAATGGCCATTATCAACAAAACAGAAAATGACAAG
>PVIY010017045.1:0-50281 GCA_004026745.1 Myrmecophaga tridactyla
GTCTGTCCTGGTGGTCTACCTTATCCCCTGAAAAAATATCTGAGCCACTGCTTCAGAATTTGCATGGGAGTGACTCCTCTGCTTTATGGCAAGGTGTGGAGGGGTGGTGGCATGGAGTGAGCTGGGAAAGGGCAATTTGCAGCTCCAGTGTTCTTGGGCTGCCTTTCCTGGGGTAAAGTCTCCATCCAATGAGTGGGGCCTGAATGGAGGGAAGGAGCCTCTTAATTTTCAGTCACACTCACCTGGAATTTAGCCTCTGACTTGGAGCTGAAGGGAATGATACTTGCTGGTAGATTTCCCATTCTGGGGGGATACCGTATCTCTTTAATGGGAACTGAAGAGAAAAGGAGCCCCTTCTTCTTGGCTATACCACCAGAGTGGAGCTTCTGCCTCACTGGGTTCCAGGGTCAGGAGAAAGAAGGAAAAGGGAAAAAGCATTGCAGCTCAAGTGCCACAGACACTTGGCTGTTTACACCAAAATTTATTTTGGTTTTCTTGAATATATTTCTTAATTTGCTGTATGTCCCTAGGATGGCTTTGGGAGACTTTAACTGGATACTTTTTAGTTTGTACCAGGTTATGGTTGGTTTCTTGGATAATGGGTCCTTGTGCCATTGTTTTGAAATTTTTCTTGTTCTGGGCCTTAACCACTGCTTGTTTTCATGAATTCTTTAGTGTTCCAGAGTCTATGATAAGAATTCGGATTTCCTGGATTGCAGTCTCTCAGGAAAGTGAAAAGGGGCCTCTTTTCCCCAGAGAGAAGTGGAAGGAGATCCAAGTCCAGGCTGGGTGGTGTCCTCTCAGATCGCCTTGATTTACACGCACGGTATTTCTAATGTGCTGTGTTCAGGGATTGGGGCCTTAAGAAATGAGGAGAATTATAAATTATAAATATATAAATTCAGAGACATAAACACATTTGGGCAGGGTTGCACATGAAAGAGTTCTCTCCCTTTACCTTCCGATCATTCAGCTAAATTCAGTTGAACCACTGTTTCACAAACTGTAGAACTTAAAATGATTATGACTCATTACTAACACTTTTTGGTTGGTTATTCACAGGTTTTCTAGAAAAAAAAATATGATAACATGAACATGTAGTCTGATATAGAGAGGGTATTTTAGTTTTCTTGGCTGCTCAAGTAAATGCCATGCAGTGGGTTGGCTTCACCAACAGGAACTTATTACTAGGAGAATCCTAATCAAGGCATCATCAAGCTGATGCATTCTTCCCAAAAAATAGCTCTGGGGCTGGCTGCCAGTGAGCCTTGATACTGGGCTCCTCTATCGCGTGGTGGTGCCCATGGCGGCATCTCCTGGCCTCTCCCTTCTTTTCTGGGTCCTGCTGATATTCAGCCTCTGGCTGCTCCATCTGGCTTTCTCTCTATCTGTTTGAATTTCATTCTGTTTATAAGGGACTCTGTTATGGTCAGGTTCGTGTGTCAACTTGGCCAGGTGGTGGTGCCCTGTGTGGTCTGGTCAGGCAAGCACTGGCCTATCTTTTGCTATGAGGACATTTCATGGACTTAAATCATGATTGCGCTGACTGCATCCACAGCTGATTGCGTTTGTAGTCAGCCAAGGGGAGTGTCTTCTACAATGAGTGATGCTTAATCTAATCACCAGAAGGCTTTGAAGGACTATTCAGAAAAGACAATTTCTCTTCCTGATTTAGCTGGTGAGACTCTCCTGTGGAGTTCATCCAGACCCTTCGTTGGAGTCGCCAGCTTCACAGCCTGCCCTGCGGATTTTGGACTCTTTATCTGCACGGGTGCCCAGCCAGCCTCTCCTGAGAGCTCATTGAGGACCTTCATTGGAGTTACCAGCTTGTGGTCTGCCCTACAGACCTTGGACTCTATATTCCCATGGTTACGTGAGACACTTTTATAAATTTTATGTCTACAGATATCTCCTGCTGATTCTGTTTCTCTAGAGAACCCTAGCTCATATAGACTCCAATAAAAGGATTACAATCCATCTTGATTGAATTGGGCCACACCTTAACTAAGCCAATCCCATCAAAGTTCCTACTTATAATGTGCTCACATCCAGCACATTATAAAGAAGTTTTTCTGAGATATATAGCTCCCACACATTAGAGAGGACTTCTTAGCACATAGATACATTGAAAATTCAGGACGGTTGGCAAATATTGCAATGTCTCCCTTAATAAACAAACAAACCAGTTTAGACGCCTACATATCTCCAGGAATATAGAAGACCTCTGATATTGTTTTGTGCCATCTCATAGTTTTAAGGCTGTAGTCAAAAAGTGCCATAAGAATTTCTTACTATTCTCCAAGGCCCTAGAAAACATAGATGATATGGGATGGGATCTTTAGAGAGTGATATATGCGCAAGTACATATATACACACTCAAAGAGCACAACAAAATTATAATTTCACCATATCATTGTTTAGGCAAGGCTAAAACAGCTATTTCATTTCTTTAAAGTAAGCCAATTTAAAAGTAGTCCACAGATAGCAAAAATCATGAAAGCAGTATAAATGTAAGCACCTGAATTTTGAAAAAAAGTGTTAAATATCATGTAAGAAATGCATGCGATACTAAATCTGTTTAGACAAAAAAAAAGCTCTTGGTTGTTTAACTAGGAGCATTTAGAAAGATGCATTCAGAATTCTATCTTCTAATTAGTTACACCGGACAGCTTAAACAAATAGGGACCTCAGACAGACAAAAGAGGGAAGATAATGGTTCCTCTTCTCCCACCCATGCAGCCAGCTCATCTGTAGCTTCAGGTATGGGAAATCTTTGCCTTTTCATCCTTTTCAAAGCACTCTCAGGATGAGCTCGAATGAGCAGACAGCCGCAGTTAACTTAAAAGAGAAGCGTCTGCAGGCCCTGCTGAATCACACAGTCAGCAGGACGGAGGGCAATTAGCAGAGAACCAGCAGGGCCGCAGTTCAGACGGACCCAAAGCTCCCATCAATTGCTGATAATGTCACCATTTTCAACTCGCAGGGGAGGCCTGTGGCCACGTTCCATCACTGGTCGCTATCTAGACCAATATTGGCGTTTTTAAACTCATACATTGTTTTTCATTGTTATCTCTCATTTTAAAATGTTGGTCCTAAAATAGTTCCAGGCTTATGCATGTGCTATCAGGCTGCTGCTGACGCGTAGCTAAGGTTCTAGCCTGTACCTCTCAGACTGGCCTCACCTGTGGTTTTCCAATGGCAGCATCTGGAACCATTTGTGTTTCACGCTGCTTGTGCCTCTACTTTCTCCTCCTCCCTCTGAGAAAAGGATCATGTTTCAAGGAAATGGACCCACGCAAGCCATCTCCCCATTCAAAAGAAAGAGAAGATTTTTATGAAAATCTAACTGAGTGATATGGAGCCTACTTCCCCACTTGTCCCTCCACCCTTTGATATGATGCCAACTGTCCTTCTCGTCCTCGTCTTGTGTGGCCAGTTCTGCCGGCACACTTCAAAGTGACAGTGTTAACTGACGTGGCTCTGGTTTTTCTTGCCTGACCTGAACCTTGGTAGAAGAGGTAAACAACTGGGCAAAACAAGGATACAGAACAGAGAAATCAAGGAAGTAATGGGGCTAGAAATGTCTTGGTATAAGGGAGGAATGGCCGCAGTTATGTTGAGACACATGCGTGTAGTTGTGTACCTAGGACGGGATGCATCCTGTTGGCCTCATCCAGTCTCCTGGCCTCACCTCCTCCCAGATCCTGAACTGCCTGCCAAGGTGACAGGTAGGGCACGGTTCCCCTTGTGCCGTCTGCAGTTCTTCCTCTACCTCTGATCCCACAAAATGCCGTACCTTAGGTTACAGTTTCTGCTTCTTTACTGGTTACCAAAGGGGCTAGGTGACCCAACCAGGAAATGTAGGGGAGTTAACTCCCCATGAGGTGATTTTTGACAAATGTGAAATAAGCAGGAAGGAGCCAGTAGAAAAACTTCCTTATCTCCTCCTCTGATGAAGTCTTTCAGGTATGCTTTTCCATGCCGTTTGCCTGGACACATTCTGCACCTCCCAAGCAAATGTTCATGCCACCTTGTGACTTGCCGTGATACAGGGCGAATGTGCTAATGCATGCCCCTGCATTGGCTTCCCATCCTTCCTTCACTTCCTGCACCCTCACTCTTGTTTCCCTGCGATTGTACTTTCCAGTAAAGCATGACCGTATTAGTACTTAAACTTTGTCCTTGTTTTCTTTTTTAAGGGAACCCTTGCTAAGACACATCTGAAATCTTGCAGAAGAGTCCTAAGTATTCTTCCCTTTTCTCTCTAAACATATTTGGTGTTTGAAAAATTATTTGAACCTTACCTTTTTTTTTCATTCTTCAGAAAATTCCAGAGACAGGCTATATAAAATTTAAGAAGATGGTTTAAACTCTGTCATTCATTTTTTATATTTGTGTCTTTCATTTGTTGTACTAACTTTCCAGTTACTTTCAGTTCTCTGCTTTTGTGTTTCCTTTCTACTCTGTCTGGCAAAACTTGGTGCAACCTTCCAGGTCCAGCTGATGTCAGCTTCCCAGTGAAGCTTTTCTTGCTACTTCTGCCCACATTTACCATGCCAGCCTGCAGATCTCAAGCCAGATATGCCAGAGCCTTCATCTGTACTTCCTGGAGGACTTACGTTGTGTTCCTCTTAGTTGGATACAGCTTGGCCAAAAGTTCCCGCTCCCCTCCAAGTCTTACTGATTATTTTTTTAAATTTCTAGGACCAGCTAATAGAAGATGCTCAATAATGTTTGCAGGGGGAAAGTGGCTTGGATTTTCCTTTTTGCATACAGCATCGCTGATCTTTCCCAGTCCGAGATAGTCTTCCCTCACGCCGGACAGCACAGGGGCTTCTCAGCCTGCTGCTGCCAAGCTCCTGGGAGTGCCTGCTTTAAAGCCACCAAGCTGCTGTTCCTAGAAATTGGTTTGCATCCTCTTAACCCTAGGCCTTCAAAGACTATAGAAAAGGGAGAGTATAATGTAAAAATACTAGAAATGCACAAGGCATGGGCAGGAGTAGCAGCTAATACATGTTAGATACATTCTATTTGAGGCGAATGCCTTCACCAGTGTCCCAGGCCCAGCCTGACTCTAACTCCCGGGTGCCCTGACATGAACTCTCCATTCTGCCCTGTTTGGCACCCTCCCCTCTCCCCTGCCAGCTGGCGCAGCTGGCCTCCTCAGGGAGAGCTCCTGACCCCCTAAATCCCATCCCTCTTTCACCTGCGGCCTTCCCAGGGCCTGGTGAAGCCACCACAACCAGGTGGATCTCCTCCTAAACTCACCTCTTACAGTCACTGGTCTGGGTCCCCGTCTTTCTCAGCCTTGAGATCCAATTGTCTAAGGCTTTCTCCTTTTCTCTCTTCAAATAGTCCACAAACTTTCTGAGAGCAGGAACTATGTTTGATACTTTTAAAATAAGCCTCTTAGTGCCCAGGCAAGTAAAGACTCAGAAAATATTAGCTGATTAATTAAAACAAAAACCGGCCTGACCAAGCCAGACATTAGAAGTTAATGATCAAAGTACAGCCTGTTATTGAAAAAAAATAGTAACAGCCTGTTAATAAAAAAAAAAAAAATCAGACTCACAGCCATTACATTTTAAATAAAAAAGAATTTTGTTATTTTTTTCTTATAAGGAAGAAAAATGGTTTATTCTAACATCAGCATTTAAGGAGAAAAACACGACATGCATTTTTTTCTATATGTCGAGAAAGAGAAAGACTGCTCTAAGCTGAAGCAGTTCATTAAAGCATTCTTCTGCTCCCTGTCCTGACACATGCTATGGATCTTCATAGCAGTCGGGGTACATTTTTTCTCAATTAATTTTTCTCTTTTGTTTTACTGGCAGTTAGTTTTTCTATTAGTCATTTTTCTAAGTCAAACGCTTTAATTAAAATTGGAATGAAAAATCTGATTAAAATCTAAATTGGCTCAAGGAGTCGTGATCTTCAGATTTGTTCTTTGCCATTATATAATTTATGTCCAAAATTGCTATATTAGGATTTTCAGTCCATTTTCCTTAACTAGGGGCTTAAGAAAGGTCTGGAGCTTTGAACCATATTTGGAAGCTATTACATATCCAATATCAAGAACTTCAAGACTAACGATAGGTTATGAAGTGAATTTCCAAAATGATTACGTTTTTGAGCAATTCTCAAAGACAGGCACACAATTTCTCTCCTGTGGGTTGCCTTTCCCATCCTAACCTGCTACATAAATAAATTCCATACACTTCTTAAATCTCATTCTGGGTGATAGATGCTCTGCCAAAGTCTAGAGGAAACCAATTAATTTTGCATTTATAAACGAGGGCTCAGTAAGAAAAAGGTGGAGTGGCTTATCTGTGCTGACCTTTTAAAGAAATTTTCCAAAAGTTTTTCTGATGGTAATTGCTTAAAGGTAGGATCTGAAAACAAAGGAAAATTGATGTCACATTAAAAAAAATAAAAAGCTGGACTGTACGGTAAGTTGATAAGTCTGATTTCCATTCAGTGTCTCAGGTGGGTGAATAAATTAGTTCCATAAAAAATTCATAAGACCATCAGGGATATTTGAATTAAAACTAAAGCTGAGAGAGAACAAAGGTAGTGAAAACGGGGAGCATTATGAGAAAGCAATAGAAGTTACTCAGGCGTGTTGTTTTTCCAGCTTAGCTCGTGGGGGTCAGCAGTAGTTGGCCCTATTACTGGGGTTCCTGGATTGAAATTGCCTGCCGCAGGCAGGGGTCGCCCCTGGTATCAATTACTTGCTGCTACCTGAAAAATTTAATTTCATGCCCTGCAGTAGATCTGCTTTTTTCTCTAGCATGAATGGCAACTGTGCCCTACCGGTGACAAGAATAACTCGTTTCCTCAGAGTCATTAGAGTCGAGAAACTTCTCCATTCAGAAAAGGCTGTGCAGATTGCGGGCATGGCACTGATATGCTGAGTGAATGAAATAAAGCTCTCTCTTTGTCCTCTTCTTAATCTTTTAAGATATTGGTCGATCTCTGATTTGTAGTGGGGCCACTTTGACCCCTGGCATATAACTGAGATTTAGGATAATGTGGATTTCTCCATGGAATTGCTCAAAGAAGGATATGCTTAGAAATGTTAGCAAGTGGGGAAAGTCTGTATTTTCAACAACAGGAATTTGGGTTGAAGGAAAATCTGTGCTGGGCTTATTTTTGCCTAGGAACATTTTTTAAGGTTTCAAGAGATAGTCTCTCTCTCTGGCTTTAGTTTCCAGGCTGCTAATACAAATACCATGCAATGGGTTGGCTTAAACAAAGGGAGTTGATTGGCTCAGGGTTTTGAGGCTAGGAGAAGTCCTAAACGGAGCTGTCAGCAAGGCGAAGCTTTCTCCCTGAAGACCCTGGTGTCACGGGGCTGGCCCACGGTGCTCGGCGTTTCTGTTGCATGGCAGTGTCCATAGAGCATCTTTCCCTTCTCTTCTTCCACCTTCCACTGACTTCCAGCGCCGGCTGCTCCCTGTGGCTTCTTCTTCTGGGTCCAGTTTCCTCTGCTTATGCGGACGTCAGCCTTCCACAGTTGGGGCTCACCTTCATGAGTAATGCCTCCAAGGTCCTATTTATAAATCAGTTCACATCTACAGACCGGGGGGTTGGGGCCTGATTCCATCCTCAGCACACTCCCTCTCTAAGATGAGGTAAGGACTGTTTCTAATAATGAGATTAATATTGATTGTCTGAGGAAGCTGATAGGACTATTTAAAACAAAGAAACCAACAAGCAAAGAACAAATGCTTTCCATCTGGCCCATTCCAGTACTGACTTGGCTAAGACATAGAAGAATATCGTTGCAAAGCTGCCAGAAATCATTTATGGTAAATGACACAAAAGAAATATCTTTAAGTAGATGATATAAATGTTCCTCATTTTTGTTAGCTTTGTTCCCTTGGCCTTAGTTCTCATTCCAAAAAAATTCCTTATAGCTTTATCAGCACTGCAAAGAAAGAGTAAAATTATAACTCAGTTAATAGGCAAGTTACATTCCATAGCATCTAACAACTTTAAAAAGAAATACAAACTTGGAGTTATTAAATGGCATTTGCAGTGGAGCATGTGTATACATGAGGATGTTTGTACATGCACACAACATACTTACGTCCTTACCCTTGCACTTGTAACCCAAATCCTTGCACCTGCTTGCCAGTAATAGAAGTCTTTGGAGAACACCAGTTTGGATCGGGCATGCGACTTCTTTCTCTCCAAATAATCCTGCCAATTCTCATGAATAAATCAAATCCACACAGGTCATAAAACAAACAAGGAAAAGAGAGAAGAGCTTCAGGGCTCACATGTCAGCATCTCAGTGGGTAGGCGAATGGTGGGGGAACTAAGGGAAAGAGGTAGGTGATCATTCCTTCTTCTCTAGCTATCAATCTCAAGAACAATGGCTCATCAGAGAATAGCTGCTGTTGACAAAGGAAGCAGTCATATTTCCCGCTGAGCATCAGGGGTCTTCAAATTATTCCATCCTTTTTAATACAAAAGGCCATATACTCTACCCCTCCTTCTCCCCCCACGGTAAGAAATAAATGAACTAATTAATCACGTGCTGTTTTCGACTGATTAACCATCTCTATGACTTATTTAAGTAATATTTTCAATGCAAATTGAAACCAGTACTTTCAAAACAAAGCAAAAAAAAAAAAATGAAAAGCGTCCTTTAAAAAAGAAAGAGAAGGAAAATTATGCATCTTGGTTCACGTGGAGAAAGAAATTAAAGATATTCTAGTGTATTGAACAAAGGACTGGAGTTCAAAAAGCAGTGTAACTTGCCCCAGGTCACACAGCATTTTAGAGTCAGAATTGTTATGAAAATCCATGTCTCTTAAGTCTGAGAAAATTTGAGGATCGAAATAAATGCTTATAGGGTGGTCAACGGTGGCTCAGTGGCAGAATTCTTGTCTGCCATGCCAGAGACCCGGGTTCGGTTACTAGAGCCTGTCCATGTAAAAAATAAATAAATAAAAAATAAAAAAATGCTTGTACAGCATTATAGCCCATTGAACACAATAAAATTCCTGAGTTCATGCTAATAGAAGTAAAATAACCAAATGGGGAAGAAGGGAATGTTCTTCTTTAACTAGAATGACAACTAATAAACATAGAAGTAACACTGGATGCTAAACTACAGAATGAAAGTTCTGGTGAGAAACAGAATATTTACATAATCTCAAAAGATTTACCCACAAATTATTTATTAATTACAATGGGGGAAAAGTAACCTTATAATGGAGAAACCTGGTGAGCACCACTAAATAAGTGATCAAAATTTTCATCAGCAATATTGGGATACACTGGCATCGTGTGCTACCTGATACAGGGCACCGAGAAGGACACAGCTCCTGTTTCTGGGCTACTTTTGCCAAAAATGCATAACCTGAATCCAAGCATAAGGAAATATCAGACAAATACAAATTGAGGGGACATCCTGCAAAGTACCTGGCCTGTACCCTTCAAAAAATCAAGGTCAATAAAGACAAATAAAAAAGACTGGGGAACTATTTCAGATGAAACAGGAGCAAAGAGACATGACAATGAAATGTAATGCTTGATCCTAAATTGGATCCAGGACCATAAAAAAAGAGCATTAAATGGCCATTAGCACAAGTGTCAAAATTTTAATGTGGACTGTGGATTAGATAACAGTATTTTATCAATGTCACATTTTCTGATTTTGATAATTGTACTGCAGTTATGCAAGAGAATGTCCTTGTTCTTAGAAAGTACACACTGAGGTATTTTGTCTTCAGTTTGTTCTCAAATGGTTTAGGAAAAAAATTATGCATGGATAGATGGTAAATGATAGACAGACAGATAGAAGGACAGACAAGTAGATACAGAGAGAGAGAGATAGGAGAGAGGATGATAAAGCAAATGAGGTGAAATACAAACAATTGGTGAATCTGAGTAAAGGGCATATGGAGTCCTATGTTCCACTCAAAACTTTTCTACACATTTGAAATTATGTAAAAAAAAAGGTAACGTTAAAAGAAAACAGCTACCACAAACCCAGTGCTCCCAACTCCCAGACCAAAGAGTACTTCTGCACTATTTAAGAACCAGAACCTTTTAAAATCCTCAAGGTCTGTATTTATGACATGCAACCCTTGTAGGGAAATAAAAACATCCGTGTAATGGACATTAAATGCAAAGGCTGATACTGAGGTTTAAGTCTTCAGGGAACCCAGCAGTCTCTGTTTGACAACCATGACACTAAATGTTCAGTAGCTTGGAGGGTTCAAGCACCCCTAGATGTAGGTGTAGGTGTCTCCTAAGTGCAATGTGGGCTACCCAATTGACCTTACTCAACCCACATGGACTCGTCCCCTCTGTGATGGCCTTTTTAACCAGCATTCCTTTGGGAGTAAATCAAAAGAGCCCCTCTGAACCATTTTTCCTTTGAATCAGTCATGAGTCTGGAAATAAAACCATCAGAGCATGGAGTCGGCCTCACACACCCACCAGTTCATGAAGCAGCAATACTTGCATTTGTCCTTTGGGGAGCTGACTGCCTTTACATCAGAGATTGGAGTGAGACTTTCTTTGACACTGCTTCCCCTTTCCCATCCACCCCCATCCCAGACACACAACTCTAAGCTTATTAAAACATTTAAGAAGATACTATTGAAGTGAATCTTGTTTTAACAGGGAGAATTTTCATAAATTCCATTGCAATTAAGACATCCAGCCGGTCCGAAACACTGCGTTATAAAAAAAGGCACCTTTGTATCATGTTGACATCTAAAAATGGCAAGTAATTCATGTATTTATTTTACAACATAAAATGACAATTCAAACCTCTTTAATGAGAGGATGACATTTATGCAGGCAATCGAATACTGTAAAAGTTCAGAGTCTTGATATCTGAAAGGATCTTATAAACAGGTTCCTAAAAGCTTATGCAGATAAATAGAGCAGTAGAGTATATATTTTTGATGGTTTCTTCAATGCTACTTGTGAAAAGAGATCCTCAAAGACTCTCAAAATAGTGCTTCTGTGACTTCATTAGTAATGCTTGAGCCTTTTCCACTGGGGACTTCTCAGGCAGCACAACTTTCTAGACTTACAAATCCATAAACTCTAGAATATCCCTAGGTAAGGGAGACCCAGACATTCACCCATTTTGCCTTTGCCTTTGCTTGTCTTCCATGCTTTACAGATTGACACCTTTGCAGATCTCCTCTGTTGCTTAATGAAGACAAAAGAACAACTTCTTCAAACCACTATAAACCTTCCAGAAAACGGTTTAGTGTGGCCTTATTGGCCTCTTGACGCAACAATGTTTGTGCAATTGTCTGAGAATGTTATTGCATTTGTCCTCGTAACTTCTTAAAAATAAGGAGCCAACAGCAAAACAAAGTGCTCGTACAGCAAAAAGTTTGTCTCATAAACTTAATTCAACTGAAACAAGGATGAAAATCATTTAATGCGGCAAGAGCCAAATCTTTGCTTCAGTTAGACATGTTTTCTACTTAAGCCGGTCATCTCCACTTACAGTGGTGGAATAAAAGAGCAAAATTAAAACACATGAATGAAAATTTGGAAATACTTTCACATTGTCTTAAAAAATGCTTTATTTTTTTTAACTCCATGAAGAAAGAACTTCCCTTATAATTCATCAGTCCATTCTATGACTTTCACACATTTGACCGCTAGATATATTTTGGAGAGCTTTAGGTAGTACAATAAAGCAGGGATAAGATACTGGAGACTAAAAGAAATATCAATATAATGATTCAGCAGTCATACTCATTTGCTAAACCCTACCTTCTCTGTATAACTCCACCATCACCTTTGATCCTTCTCCCACTCTTTAGGAGTATTTGGGCTATGCCCGTTCTAACTTTGGATTTGCATTAGAGTGACTTCCAGAGTAGCCTCTCAACTCTATTTGAACTCTTTCTGCCACTGATACCTTATTAGTTACACTTCTTTTCCCCCTTTTGGTCAGAATGGAATTGCTGATCCCACGGTGCCAGGGCCGGATTCATCCCTGGGAATCATCTCCCACGTGGCCAGGGAGACTTTCACCCCTGGATGCTGTGTGCCATGTAGGGGGGAGGGCCCACATGTTTTTTGAATTTCAAATTTAACTGGGCAACATGTTTTTTTTTTGCATGGGCAGGCACCGGGAATTGAACCTGGGTCTCCAGCATTGCAGGCAAGCCACTGTGGCCCGCCCAACATGTATTTTTATTTGCCAAATCTGGTAATCCTTTGTTTGCTGCCTGTTTTTGTAAATAAAGTTTTATCAGAATACAGCCGCACTGATCTGTTTACATGCTGTCTGTGGCTACTTTTGTGCAACAACGGCACAGTTGTGACAGAGACCATAGAGCCTGCAAAGTCTAAAATCTTTACTATCTGGCTCTTTACAGAAAATGTTTTCAACCCCTGAACTAAAGGACAGACTCAGGAAGTGGGGCTCGTGCCCCTGGTTTCACATGCCTGAGGGCTGTGCTTGGGAAGGACCACCTCTGAACTCTAAGTTCCCCTCTTGGGTCTGGGATAAGCCTGGCTGGCGGTGGCATGTGGGCAAGGTGCCTGAAGCCCAAACTGGGTCACATGTGGGCCCTGAGCTCCGTGCGTCCCTCTGGAGCATTCTCACCCGCTACCCCTATGTAAGTCCCGAGGAGCTCCGGGCTTCTCCCTGGTGGGCTGTCCCCACAGCCCGAGGCCAGCATGGCTTGGCGAGCACATGGCTCCTCATGGTCAGCGTGCTTGTCTTCTCCTGGGGCTGGGCTTCCGGGACCGTGCGGACATACTGGTGGGCAGCTTTCACTCACACTGAGCAGATGTTATGTTCAGGACTCTGCGTTATCAAAACTCCACCACCAGCCCCTGGCCTTGAGATGAATGGTTGGCTCGTGCTTCTGCTCTCGTCCATCCATGTTCTGGCCAAGATGTTGCCTCTTGGTGGCAGGGGTGGCAGCAGATGTCCTTTACCTTCTGCACCCCTACAGCTGGCACCCAGGCCATCAGCCACTCCTCCCCAAGCTTGGGTAGTCCTCCAAGAGTGACTGTACCTGCCTCCATCATGAGCTTTTGAGACCTTCGCTCCATGATACCAGCCTCTCTGATTAACAGCCTCTTTTGCCTTTAGTAGATGTGGTGAACTTGCATTCTCCCAGGTGGGCCTTCAGCCTTGCTGGACAAATGAAGAGCATTATTCATATGAATGGGACCTCTCTTCTAGCTCCACGAAGGCCTCCTTGCACACCTTTCTACTGTTGGAGGTGTTTGGAAGGCAGGATGCAGTTAGCATTGAAACAAATCACATTCTAGGAATGCATGGTCAAAAGAGTTCAAGAAAAGACATGATTGGAACAAGTCTTGTTCTATATTTATGCTATAAAATTCCAGTCCATGGAACATGATCAGAAAATGAATTATTTTCACACGTTCCTCCATACTCTGGGTAGGACTTGCATTTGTGACTATCATCAGGAAGCACAGAAGATGGGCAGTGTCGTGAATAAACGTGTAACCAGCATTAGATCCACAGTATCTGGAAACTGCAAAGGCAAGAAGACGTGTGTATCGTTCGACACAAATAGGTTCTGAAGGGCTGTGGCTCTGTGAGTAACAGCAGCATTGCTGCCTTTTTCTTGTGGTGAGAGACACGAAATTAGCCAGAAATTGTGCATGAGACAAGAACTTAAACAGTTTAGTGTCTGGGTCTGAACAGGAAGAGATGATGAGTCACATGCACTGACTGAAGAATGAGCAGACACAGAAATACATATTTTCTGCCTATTATTCCACATTGCTATTGATAAATCACTGTACTTCACATGAATTCTATAACATATTTTTAAATTAAACTGTTTATATAAATAAGCGTCGCCCCATGCAATCTAAGGGCAGCCTTGCTGGTGATGACGTCTTCCTTTGATGGTAATAACTTAGGAAGATTTACAAAGAGAATTCTCCAGAATTGGTGCTGCTCTGTGCCTCAGTTCTCTTACGTTTCACTTGGGTGAACATGAATCTGCTGACAGAGGGGTTGGGAGGGTCAGATGAGCAGGTGTGTAGGGAAGGTCTTCCAGGCCCCACGTCTGGGTACAGAAGGCCCGATGCACAGCGTAGCATGCAAGGACCCATGGCCTTGGGGTCCAAAGACACAGTCAAGGCACAGATTCTTCCACATTCAGCTTGAGGCCTTGGGCAGGCTGTTGACTTTCTCTGAGACACACTCCATTCCTTACAAAACGGAGAGACGAATACCTGCTGCCCTGTGGGCACATCTCGGAGAACCCTCTGATGCTAATGAGACTATAAAGACAAATGTGAAATTTTACAGGAGTTTGCACATTGTGATGAGATTACATGAAAAGTAAAGCATTTAAATTATTTTCAGCAGGTCACAGATTGCGTGGTAGCCCTTCAAGGCAGGGGGCTCAGCAAAAGGAGAAGCCTCATGGCTACTCAGTGCCTTGGCTAAGGAGTGATGAGTGCAAATCGGACCCTCAGCCTAGCAGCCATCAAAAACTCAAATCTTTCCAGTGTGCTAGAGGTGATCAGACACACTAAAACTCCCAGAACATTCATTTATTAATTTATTAATAGCCAGAACATTCATTTTATTATTTTGCATTGAGAAATACAATTGTCAAGGCAAGCAGGATACAAACTGGCTGGACAAAGCACTTCTCCCGACACACAAGGTCTTGTAGAAGTCAAGTTAGCAGAGTTTTGTCTGTGGGATCCAAGCTGAAGAGTTGGTTCTGTAATGGAGTTGAATGCCATCAGGAATGGACAGCCAGACGTGCTGGAATGCTCGCTTTGGCCTAAAGGGCATGGCTTCTCCTAAACAGTGCTAGGCTGGGCAGCACCAACCTTGAGTACTGACTCACTCTGGGCCGGAGGTCATCAGACCTGGCTGACCAGCGCTCTTTTGATGTGTGTGCCTGATTTATCCATGGTCACACCTCCAGGTAGGTCTCGCCTGCAAGAGCCAGAGTCACGTGCCTGAGTCGTATATTTCCTTTCAACTCCTTCTATCTGATGCTTTAAACTCTCCAAAGGAAAAGTTTCTCTCAATTATGAGTTTTTGGGGAGTAGCTCTTGTGCCTCTTGCCAGTGAGGCTGACCTGGTCTGCAAAGCGCCTGAGGCTAACGGATGCTGGCTTTGGCTCTAATTTACCTTCCTATTAGGGAAGGTTTGAGAGTAATTGACATTGGTGTCCCAGCCTGGATGCTCGTTTTCTCTCAGGCCAGCAGTGACCTCCCTAATCCCAACCCTCCTGGCCAGCAGGCTGAGGTGCCCCTGCCTCCGAGGGATACTCCTCTAAGATGACATCTGAACTTCGTTGTGGTTATTTCCCAATTATGCCTCTTCTTCCGCACATGAGCTCATGAGGGTGGGCCCTGCTTGCCTCACCTGTGAACGTTCCAGTGGCAGCAGAGTGTGGACTTGATCTTGATCTTGATTTGGCCTCTGGGGCCAGGTGGTCTGATGTGGGGCCCTGCTCCAGTGCTTCTTCTAACTTCTTCAAGCTTCAGCTTCTCATCTATAAAAGGGGCTGTTAATAGTAACCACCTCAGAGGCTGTTGGGAGAAGTATGGGATGACGTATATAAAATACTTCATGCAGGATCTAGCAATTAAAATGTGCTTTCAATGTTAGTATTTAGTTAGTAGCAGGTGATGTGTGACATACAGGTACTCAGTGAAATGTGTACTGAGTGAATGAATGAGTGAATGAGAGAGATACAGCCACGCCTCTGAACCGAAGTCACAAACAGAGCCACAAAACCACAAAATGGGTCCCCAGTAATAGTTCAGTGACACACAAAGACATTTACTAAACCTGAAGGAGAAATTCTGGTGACAACCACAGATGGGTAAATGAGCGAATTCCGACCTGGGCTTCCTCAGCCCTTTAGCATCTCGTTCTCTCCCCAGAGGGACGTTTCCCCGGAAGCCCCACGGCGAAGACCCAGCCCCTCTGGATCACAGAGTCGTTGTTTGAGGAAAGCCAAGATCACGGAACCCCGCCTTCTCCCTCACATCAGAAGTGGGGATTTAAGCCCAGAGGGCTGGGGAGGCTTCTGAGGTTAAACACTAATATTCTCTTGGTGCTTTCCCGCCACCCCATTTAAAAAAGTCAGGGCTAAAAATGGCAGGAGGTGGGACTAGGGACCCAGCGATGAGTGTCCTCGTAGGTGAGGGCAAAGGCTAGCCACAAAGCTTGAGGTCTCTCTTCTCGGGGGCGATTGTGAGAAGGGCTGCTTCAGCGCGTGCAGAGGCACACGTCACCGTGACAGGCAGACACATCTTAAAACAAACCTCCCCAATGCAACCCCAAACAAACCCGAGTCAGAAGAACAGGTTTCGTACGTTAACTCCCCGTCAACAGCAAGCGAGGCTCCAGGCAGACGACAAATCACTTGATCCTTTCCAGAAGGCCATGAGGCTTCCAGAACCAGTAAGATCTGAAATAACCCCAGCAGCCTGGCTCACTGCTGGAGCTGGACGCTGATCTGGGGCTGTCAGTGGGGGCTGGAGAGCCCTGCGCGGAGGGACTCCCAACTCCCCAGCAGTGCTTACGTTGGGTCTGACATGGGCCCTCTCGCCCAGCGCTTACCTCACCGGCTTGCTATGTGGCCCAGATGAGGCGTGTCTAAAAGTGGGCTTAAAATCGACTGCAAAGCTCTGTGCAGCTGCGGTTTATCCCTGTCCTTATGGATGTTGTTAACGCCCAACCCTTGACCTCCTGGGCTTTCAGTTTGAGGATATTTACGACTTGGACACTCATAAGCGTTGTGTGTGCATCAATAAAATGGGCTTGAAGGATGGGTCTTTCCACGGGAGGAAAAGGAGCAGGGAGAGGGCCCCAGACGCCCCCAGGAGCAGCTGAGCCGTTACCAGTTGGAAGTCAAGTCTCCCCAGGCCCCCAAGCCAAGGACCCAGTCCCAGGGCTGCCCCCAACCTGTTCACTAAGGGTTTGGTGCCCGGGAGCTGCCCCTCAGGTATTTTGATCTGGGTTGGTGGGTGCTGCCACCACCTGCCACCTCCCGCTGGGCTCCCACACCCCCGTCTCCTGGGCCAGGCGGGCCCTGGGCAGCAGAAGCTCTGCTGGTCCGAGAGACCCAGGCTGCACGGTGACTGTCTTTCTGTCCATTTAGAACCACAGTCGGTTTGAGCACTCTCAGAACAGTTTTCTTGAGCCCCGATATTTTCCAGAGTTTTTAAGAAATAGCTCTTCATTCTTATTTGCTGCCCACCCACTGGGTCCAAGAGGGCTACACCAGGAGCAAAACTCAGGGACGTCTTGACACTGCACGCAGAATTGCCGTCCCTCTCGATGGCAGGCTCTGCTCCACATCCCCCTGGCTGTGCCTGGCTCCCTTCCCCTCTCGCAGGAGATGCCTCAGCCTCCACTGGTCTGTCCCACCAGTTTCTCCAGATATCTCCAGAAATGTGTGTAGCTCATTCTACCTCCCACTCCCCTTGCCCAGCCACACCTACCTTTTAAAATGCTCTTTGCTTTTCTGACATTCATGGGTTCCATGGATTTCTTTGAAGAGTATTTACAGTGTGAAATGACTCTCAAGTTGGAAAAGGGAATTGTGTTAAGAAGCCAAGCAGAGCTGAAATGCCCTGTAACTTAAAGCCCTGTAACTGGAAGCATTAGGCTTAGAGAATATTTCCCGCCACCCCATTTAAAAAAGTCAGGGTTAAAAACGGCAGGAGGTGGGACTAGGGACCCAGCGATGAGTGTCCTCGTAGGTGAGGGCAAAGGCTAGCCACAAAGCTTGAGGTCTCTCTTCTCGGGGGCGATTGTGAGAAGGGCTGCTTCAGCGCCCGCACAGGCACTGGGGTTTGGTTCTCTGACCACAATTGTATCAACTCAGTTTGAAGAGATGATTTAAATCCAGGCACAGAGACAGATTTAAAGGACTTATTAAAAAAAATCTACTCACAAATTACACTTTAGTGGAATTGTAGCATATATTATTTTTAAACCTCCAGATCACAAATTAAACAGTTAAAGTCTGTTGGTTCTTACCTAGTTCTCCTGGGGTGAAGCCCTGGAAGGACCTGGAGGGCTGCAGAACCTGGAAGGAAGAGTGTTTCTGGTATTTGCTGGGGCAGCTGTCCTACTCAGCTTCTGTAGTCCTTTAGGACAGACCTAACCCATCCCTATCTGTCCCCAAAATATCTCCACTGTGTGTGTGTGTGTGTGTGGGGGGGGGGGTTGGTTAGATAGAGTGCTGGAAGGTAGGAAAGGATGCAAAAAGAGTAGAAAAAAAGGCACCCAAGACAAATTTGCCCTATTTTGAAAGCTTTCGACATCCTCTTTTCCTCTCAGAGACCAGAGCAAGCTGCTCTTCTCATGGAAAATTCGGATCGAAGTAGACTGACCCACAGCCCCTGGGGCTCCTTGGAGAGACTCTGATGTGGGAAGGAAAGAACGGAGGAAGAAGGGGTGAAGTTGGGCCACCCTGCCTGCCTCTGCCTAATCCTCCCTTTCACAATTCTCTCCTCTCCTGCCATCTCCCCTCTATTTTAGCATGTAGAGGTTCGGGTGGGAATTCACCCCAGCTCAGGCAAATACACTCCAATAGAGTCATGTGTTGGTGTCTGTGATTTACTTGAATCAGAGCCCCAGAATCCTTGTGCTGGGGTTAAAACGAGTGAGCATGGAGTTGGTTATGTGAATAAGAAGTCATTTTTGAGCTGGGCTGCTTTGGGAGAGAGAGCTGGGGGTGCTGCGATGGCTCCAGGGTGTCAGAGGGCCATACCTCTGGGGGCTCTGGTGGGGTAGAAAAGAGGAAATGGGCTGATAGGGAGGTGGGGGCAGGGGCCAGGAGCGTCCAAACAGGCATCAGTTCTTCTCACAGGCATCATTTCTTCTCATTTTTGCTGAGGACCTGAGGCAAATACAGCATCCTTGATATTTTGAAATGGAGTTCACCCTTAACTTTATGTTTAGCTGTACCTTACTGTTTGCAGTTCCTTTAAAGCTCCACATGCTCTAGCAAGCAAACATCAGAACTTCTGCATGCATGCCTGTCCACATGCCCCTTTGTCTTATTCCTGAGGAACCCTTCCCACTCCAGTTCAGTCTTCTCTTCCTTTGAGAGGCCTTTTCTGACTCCCCAACTCTGGGTGAGGTCCCCTCCTGTGAGTCCCTGAAAGGCTTTCTTCTTTGCCTGAAGACTTATCCCACTGCCTGGTTCTTGCCTGGTGCTCGTATTACACTTGTAAACTCCTTGTGGGTGCAAACTGCGTCTTGAACAGTACAGAATCCTGAGTCCCTAGCCCTGGCTCCCAGGAGGAGCTCGCTAAGTGTTGCTTGTCCATGAGTGAAGTGGGCTGCCATGTTGGAAAGGGCGCCCAGCTAGAGTTAAAGAACCTGAGGCTTCTGCGCCACCATTTACTAACTGGGCTCTCACTCAATCTCTCCGAGTCTCAGCTTTTATCATTAGCAGAACAGGTCCAACTTATATCATTCATGAAATAATGGAGCAAAATGAGATAATGGATATAAAATAACTTTATTGCTGGTCACACATAAGGTGTGATTATCCAGATGTGGCTGGATAAAATCCTGGCCTTTCAGGTTGGTGTACTTACAGTACACACTTCTGTAATACCAGTTCTCCAACCTCAGAGCAAAATTATTAAACCAAATAGAATTAAATAATAAGCAATAATGGAATTAATAATAATAATACTTTAATGTGTCCTGGGTATTGAATTTGGTATGTTTTGGAGATTGAGGGAAACACCTGGCATGCATTATCTTGTTTAGAATGCATAATAATTATGTAAAATAGATGCTATTCCCATTTTCTGTCTGAAAATGCTGAGGCCTGCAGAGTGACGAGGGCCGCAATTTAAATGAGCTCTACCTGACTTCAGAGCTGTGGGCCAACCTGACCCACTGAACTGTGAAACCAACGGCTGAACCAGTTTGAACTGCTTTGGAAGGGAAGCCTCCATTAAAGACAAGCAGCCTGGTATTTGAATCTTGCTGTCTATAAAGTGCCAATACAATTGTTTTTTTTTCAAAGAATCACAATGAGGGACTATTTCTCAGCCATCCCGCTGCGTATTGGAGGATGGGGTGGCTCACAGGCCAGGGAAAACTCACTCTATGACTCTTGCCTTCGCTAACATTAATTCTTTCTGTTTCTTTGGTGGGAGTTCCAAGGCCCAGGGGCAATTCGGTTCTCCAAAGAGGATTTTCATTTGTTCCAGCCAGATGTCCCAGGGTGCTTCTCACTTGGAAAACTTTTAAGGTAATTTCTCTACTTAGGGTTTCTCAACCTTGCAGGTGGTTGTAAATTCAGATTCCAAACCTAAAGAACAAGTATAAGGCCATAAATTTGCAAGGAAAATTGATGCAAATCAAGGCAAACATTTTTCTTGTCATCTCCCTCTGCGAATACACCATTTTTTCCTCCTGAATCTACACTTTAACTTCAGGAGTCCCAACTTTTGACAGGAGTTTCTCTTCCCCTTCCTGTCCCCTCCCTAATTGTTAAAACTCAAGACACTCAGACCACAGAACAGAGCAGCCTGGCTTCAGTAGGTGCGTGGCACTCTGATTTCTTCATTGTTGGTCCCTTGGATTTCTCTGACTATGTTATATTTTATACAACTTTCCTAGGTATCTCTGAGTAGGAGAGACTTTCAGAATATGTAGTCTGCTACATTGGCAGAAACAACCACCAACTAAGCAAATAATGTCTAGTAATGATAACACGAAAAGAGAAGAAGAAAAAGAGCAATCCCAAGGTCAAGCGATGTGATTATCAGTTTACTTCTGGGTTTGAGGGATGAAGCATTTCCAATAAGAACTGGTAGGAGAAATGCACGAGTGGGGATAGGTGTTGCTGTCAGCTCGGTGGCCCACCCACTGGAGAGGTGAAAGACAGGAGGAGAATGTGTCTCTAGAGACCGGTGTGTGAGTGAGGCTACTGTCTCCTTTCCAGCACTTTCCTTCCTGAGCCCGTCATCCCATCTCCAAACTGTGCAGGACCAGGGCAGAAGGCAAGAATGCTGGTTCTCATGCCCTGGGGAAACTCTGTTCATGGACTTGAGGGCCTAGAAGGACAGTCTGCAAAACATACCATGTGCCCAAACGCCAAGATTTTCTGCCACTTTCTTATCATAAAACAAGTCAGGAAGGAACCCATCGAAATTGGCCCTTTTCATAGACACCAGTGAACGCTTAAGTCAACACCCAGTTGTTTGGTCACACTGCTCCATAAGTATCAGTCTTTGCGAAATGTCAGGTGGCCGCAGATGTTCTTGATTTAATCGTATCCATTCAGTCAACCCCAGGTGAATTCCCAGACAAGTGGAGGGCAAACGTCGGGAGGCTTGGAGGTGGGGGTGGAGGTGGTGATGATGGCGGTGGGGTGGGGTGGGGTGGAATGGATGGTGAGGAAGCCGCGGTCCTTGCTCGTTGCTCCCCCTGCTCTTCAAATTGATAACTGAGCCGTATTTACTTTGCCTTCATCTTGCATTTAGTCCCCCACAAAGTTAATGAACTGTTAAAAATTACCTCCCCCATTGGGTTCTCATCTTTGTTATTAAATCAGAACCATATTCAGCATGCTTATTGATTAAAACCCATCTTACCTCATGTGGATTCTTCTGTTGGGAGAGAACAGACGCCCTCACAAAATTAATTAGCTTCAGGCAAGTGCACTGAGGGGCCCCTGGGATGTCAGACACACTTCAGCAACTGAGGACAAATCTGTATTTATCCTAGAGAAGGGAGACTTGGGCCTCAAAAGGGTAATGCTTTATGAGTTTTCATTTATTCCTCATTACCTTTAAGGCTACCAATATTTTGTAACCACTGTGGGATCTACTTTGTTCTTTAAATCCACAGTCCTTTGATTCATTTTAAAGTTGGAGGTATTTTCCTCTCCTCCCTCCCCCAAAACCAAGGCCCAGGGAAGTTCTGTGACAAGCTCAGGATTGTATTGCTCATAAGAAGCAGAGTCTCCAATTCCCAGAGCACCTTTCCTTCCATCACGTCCTTAGTGCCTTCCAGGCGGTGGTAATGGACGTAGCTGACCTGACAAATAGCTTGAAGATATTCCCTTGGAAGTGGTGGCAGAAATGGTCCTGGGGGCTGTTTTGGCTGACATGAACACAGCCTAGGACTTTCTGAGGGCCCAACAAACCCCACCCTGGGCTGTCTTTAAATCTTCAGCCCAACACGTGCCATGCCTGGTGAGGACAAACACTTGCTTTTGATTTTCTCCATAAGCAGAAATCACCTGAGCTACTTGTAAAGAGGGGACCAACATTTTATAGACATGCCTCTTCTCTGGCTTTTGTCTCCTCCCTGCTCAGACGCTATAGCCACAAGGTCCATGCCTGCACGTACCAGAAGACTGTCATGTAAATTTTCCTTGGACAAGTAACATCAAAACCAATTCTCCATTTAATGTGGGTTAGGGAAATCAAAACTTCTGAAAAGCCCCAAATGCAAACCATCTATATGGGTATTTAGGTGCACTAAGATATTGGGATCTCCTCATTCTTTCTCCATGTCTCGGTTTGCCAGGGCTGCTCTGACAAATGCCACACACTGGGTGGGTGGACACAGCAGGAAGGTATTGACTCATGGTTTGGGAGGCCATGACAGGCCACGCTTTCTCCTGGAGCCTCCCGTGTTCTGGTGGTGTCTTGCAGCAGTCCTTGCATTTCCTTAGCTTGGATATCTGCCTCCACCACAGGAGGCTCTACCTCGTTCTCTGACTTCTTCTCATTTCTGGCTTCTTCTGACTTCCCACTTCCTGTTTCTGCATCCACTTCCTTTGCCTGTAAGGACTTCAGCCATATTCGACTAAAGCCCCTCTCCAATTTAATTGGGTCTCATCTAAATTGGATCTTCCAAAATCCTATTCACAAATGTGAATAACTTAACTAATAATAGCACCTTTGAAGGTCCTACCTACAAATGGGTTCGCAACCACATGAGCAGGGCTTAGGACTTGAACATGTTTTTATGGGGACATGATTTGATCCCCAACAATCTCCCTTTGGGAGGAGGGTTTTCTCAGTTTTAGGGAAAGTCACGTTTGTGACTATCTGGCAAATCTGCCTTTTCAGCGTCTGACTCCCTCCACGGCATGCTGAAGGGAGGGCTTGCCTCTCACCTCAGAAGTAGAAGCATGTCAGATACTGCCTCTCTCACCAGCCTGGCCACTAGTGCACTGGATGCAACTCTTGGACCTTGAATCTGAAGCGAGTGATGCAGAGAAATCTGGAAGCGTTAAAGATGAATTCTAGCAGTACCAGCGGCATTAAGGGTTGCCATATGATGGGAATGTCCCAGCCCGACGTGTGGCATGACCTTGGCTGTGCTTCCAGAGCCTGGACTCCACTGGCAACCATACATTGTTCAGTCTCCTTCTAAAATTCATTTTCTGTGTGCTTTACTTTCCTAGGGCCTTTGTAACAAAACACCACAAATGATGCTGTATTTTAAAGCGACAAAAACGTATTTTCTCCCTGTTCAGGAGGTCAGAAGTCCAAAATCAAGGCACCAGCAGGGCTGGTTCTTTCTGGAGTCTCTGAGTAAGAACCATCCCATTCTCTCCTCTCTTCTGGTGGTTGCCAGCAATCCCAGACCTCTGGCTTGTAGACGCATCAGTCCAGTCTCTGCCTCCATCTCTATGTTCCTTCTTCACGTCTCTCCGTGTGTCCTCTCCTCTTTATATGGGATCTAGCCATTTCATTTAGGGCTCACCCTACATCCAGGATGACTTTATTTCAAGATCCTCCCAAGACCATACTTCCAAATAAGGTCACCTTCTGAGATTCTGGGTAAGCGTGAATTTGGGGGGCGTCATTCAGCTCGCTACACTTGTACATTGACTAGAATCATCTCTGGTTGTTTACAGCCACAGACTCTGAACAGCCTGGTATCCTTAAAGTTGTTTGAATGGATGGATAAGCTTGAAGAATGCGTTATACTTGTGGCATCTCACTAAAGGGGGATGAGAGGGGCATAGCATCGTCACCGAGGCTTGAAGGTCTTTAACTTCTCCAGCTGCTGGCACTGGGGAACAGGAAAGGAGGTCATATGAAGCCAGCAGGGGGTGGTGGTCTAAGTTAAATGGCCCATGTGATTAGCTACAACTCCCACACCCCCAACTTAAAAGCAGGTATTGACAGGCATCCTGTGGATTTGTTTTTCCAGCTCTGTCCTCCTTTCTGGCTCTCCTTTCCAGCCAAAAGTCAGGCCCCACAGCTCGATGAAATAAAATGGTTATATTGGGAGGCCTTAAAATGAGCATGCTTCAATATGTCTTGACATGGGGGCCATTCCCCAAGTAGAGAATGGAGGCTTTTCTCACTTTCTCTGCACAGCTGCTGAGATGAAGCCAGGAGCTGCAACAAGAACTACCCAACCCAGAGCTAGTGCATTCCCATCCTTCCCCAACCCAGTCACTTCTTCACTGGCCGTGCACCAGAGCAAAAGACAACCCTGTTCCATCAGTGGCACATTATCGTGTGGCTCTCCATTTTTCTTAATCATCTTATTCCTTTGGTTTTCCAAAGTTGAGCATAAATTATTTAACAAGTCTCTAGGGTTGAGTTTATGGGAACTTAAAGCCCCTGCCCATCTGCTATAGGTTAGGGCAAGCCAAATGCTGAAAGTTAATCCTTCTTGTTCCACTCTGGAAAACACACAGCCGTGCACACACATGTGTGCACACGTGAGCAATTGCAGACCCATCCAGCCTGCAACAGCACCTCCCACACCACATGGCCAGGCAGTAAAACATCAAGGCTTCAATCTCCACGCTCAGGCCAATAAAAACTGAAGTGTATACCCTCCTATGATTAAACTTGTGCTTCAGGTATGCCCTGCAAGCCTGGCTCTGTGCATGCATCACCGTCATGCCTTTCAGGCAAGTGAACATGTTCTATTGAAACACTTAAACATTCATTGCACTGCAGCTTTCTGACACCTGTGTCGACTGTGATGGAATATCAGAGAAGAGAGCGAATGTTTATGAGCTATATATACACACATCATATTGCATACTTTTCTACTTTATTAATTTCACCTCATTTAATTTAATTTAATTTAATTTAATTTAATGTGCAGAAATCACCTAGTTTTCAATCTTTTACAACAGAAGTGGGGTTGAAACCTGCTGCATTCTTAGAGGACGACCTCTCTCAGTCAGAGCTCAGTTTCTGCATGATGAGGATAAAAGCAGTCTCTACCTTACAGGATTGTTGTGAAAACTAAATGAGATGCCGAATGAAAAGTCTTAGTACGGAGTCTGGCACAGAGTAAAGGCTATTACTGAAGAGGGAGGTAGTAGCTATTATTGTTATTATTCTGATTTGCCCCTGAATGGACTATATTTTAGAGGAGTTTGCTGCTGATGCTGCACTTATGTTTTAATAATGAATTCACTCTCCTCATCTTTTAATATTCAGCAACATTAATAGCACACTATCAGAGCTTCTCATCTGGTAAATCAGTTGCTATAACTTGAGTAAATGGAAAAGACCATTTCTAAATTAAAATTAGTAGCCTTTTTTTCAGATGGGCAATAAACATCAGATTTCTTCTTCCATATCTGACATAACTTTTCACATAGAACTGTCTTCACATAATTTCTCCATTTTTCAGAAGAGAAAGCTGATACCCAAAGAAAAGATTTTACCTCAGGCCATGGGCTGGTTTGAATTTTATTTTGTACCCCAGAAAAGCATTGTTCTTCTAATCCATCCCTGTGGGGAGACTTGTGGTGGGTGGGACCTTTGGCTTAGGTTGTGTCCATGGAGATGTGACCTTATGAGAAGATAAAAGGCAGAGACATTTTGGAGAGGACTTAGAGAAAGAAAATGTACCAGAAGAAGCAAGAAGGACCCACAGGAGCTGAGAGAGTCATTTTGAAATCAGAATCCAGGAGAGAAGGATGAGCAAGCCTCACCATGTGCCTTGTGATGTGACAGAGGAACCCCGTATGCTGGCAGCCTTTCCTCAGAGGAGGTATCTTCTTTGATGCCTTAATTTGGACATTTTCATGGCTTAAAACTGTAAATTTGTAACCTGATAAATCCCCTTGTAAAAACCAATCCATTTCCGGTATATTGCATTCCAGCAGCTTTAGCAAACTGAAAAAAGCCACAAAGCAGAAGCAAGAACCCAGTTTTCCGAGCCATGAAGCCTAGTTCAGTTTGAATTCAACTGCCAGGTTTCAGACTACTGGATGGTTTGTTTCATAGCCCATGTTTTAAATTAGGAACTTTGATGTTATCTGCTGGCTTATCTGTCCAGAAACCCCATCCCATCTCAGGCTTTTTGGGGAACTGCTTTCACTCCACACCCTCCTTTCCATTTATCCACTTAGGAGTGGCTCCTGGTGGCTATGTTTCTAAGATATGAATCAATCCCTAGCCAAAGGCAAGTTGTCCAAGAGTAGGCACCAGGCCCAATAAGAATATCTCTTCTTAGGATCATGGAATGAGGTGGAGAGAGAGTTGGACTCTTCCCTGGTAGACAGGCTTCATTATTGGTTGTGTTTTCAATGATGGTATCCAGAGAAGCAGGGAAAGCCAGGTATAAAAGGAGAGAGACAAGGAAAGCAGATCCCCCACGAAGAAGATAGAGGTAGATTCCATATGGCTTCAGTACCTCAGTCGCTAGTTTATTTTGAGATTTGCTGCATGTGTACACTTAAATTTTTGGAAATGTTATTGAGAAATTTCCTTCCTGGTTTATGCTACCTTGAGTTAGTTCTTGATTCCCGTCACTCCCACAAGGTTACATTCCTAGAGATGGGAGCACGAGCAAATCCAAGTTGTATTGCCCATCAGAAAACCATCTCTATGGAGAGATATTTTCTCATCATCAATAAGGTCTCTTCCATCTCTTCAAACCTCCTGAAGGCATGGCATGCTACTGGACAGTTTCCTCAGGTACTACATATACAATTGTGTGTCAGACCCTTACAAAAAGTCTAAGGGTTTCTACCAGAACCCAAAAGCCTTCTACGTTTTCCCCTCTATCTCAACCATGAGTCCTTAAAGGGCGCCTTGGACTTCCATGTTCAGCAGAATAGTCTTTTTTTCTGTTTAGCAGCTATGGCCCCAGATCCCTGTTGGGGCCCCCAGAGCACAGGATGAGTGGCTGGGAGAGAGACAACAATGAAGCGAATGTCACTCAAAGGACATAAACTGTAAAGGAACCTCAGCTCAGGAGGGTGAGGAGAGCCCGCTTATGCTGAGGGCGTTGAAGTTTACACTGCAGGTTTTGCTCATCTGTGGTGCTCACTCAGGTTCTCAGAGCACAAGGAAAACATTTATTACCAATGTACTAAAATGGATTATTGAGTGTGCATCTGCAAATAAGTGCATATGTATAAGCTTTTTAAGGAAAACATGTCAGAGGCAAACAGGGTTTTAAGAAATTAATCCTGTGCAAATGTGGAGATATATAGGTATTTGCAATCCAAAATAGGTTTACTTTGCAGTAGCTAAAAAGGTTTGTTAAAATCTGTGGGAAGTATTTGTACTTACTCAGCCAGCAAATATTCCTTGAATGCCCGTTGTCTTACTTTTCCCGAGCTGCTATGACAATTGCCACAAGCTGGTGGACTTTAACAACAGGAATGTATGTTCTGAAAGTTCTGCTGGAAAGCAGTCCAAATCCAGCTACCAACAGGGCTAGCCTTCTCACGGGTCTGTAGGGCTCTGCTGGTATCTTGCCTGTAAGCTTGGAGCTCTTGGCTTGCACCTCTGCCTTCACCACCTGGCAGTGTGCCTCGTTCTCTGGCTTCCACTTCCATGTCAATATCCCTGGTTTGTGAGGATGGCAGCCATGTGGGTTACGGCCCCCCCCCAGTTAGCCTGGGCACTCCTTAACGGATAGCATCTTCAAAGGCCCTATTTACAAAAGGGTTCACACCCACAGCACCAGGGCTTAGGATTTGAACATGTCTTTATGGGGGGCGTGATTCAATCCCCAACATCTACCCTGAGCGAAGGAATAAAATTCCTTTCCATCATGGAGCTTTTATACATAAGCACAAAAGCCCTCGTGGAAATACTAGCAATGGCAAATAGTATTAAAATGCTGTCTATTCAGTACCATGATTCCAAAATTTTATGCTAATGTGGCTTTTATACATTATGTCACATGTTTTACTAGATGATAGACTCCAGAAGTGAAGGGCTGGCAATCGAACCTGGGTCTCTGGCATGGCAGGTGAGAACTCTGCCACTGAGCCACTGTGGCCCATCCGGGCCTGTGCCTTTTTATTCATTATCGTATCTCCAGTGCCTGATACATAGTTGATCTCAATAAATATTTTTTGATTGAATAAATGAGTGATCCTCTCATAAATCTTGATTGGGATATTATTATGCTCATTTAACAGACAGTAGATTGAGGCTCAGATGGTTAAGCAACTTGGTCAAGGCACATAGCACAAAGGACCAGGACTCCAACTCAGTTTTCCATTGCACCAAAATACTGCTTTTGCGTGCATCTGACGGACTCCGGGTTCTCAGAGCTCAGGCCCTCCTTCAGGTAAACTGGCTTGGAGGGATAAACCACAGCACTTTCAGTCTCTGGGACCCTCTTCTCTGCTCATGGGAGAATGTGGTCTCTGATCCAAGTGTCACATTTGTCTTACTTGTTTGTCCCAGGCTTCACCAGCGCAGCCAATGACTACCAAGGAGCTATTGTTAGATTGAGAACACAAAGCCTGTATTTTTGTCCTTGTCTGCAGGATGTAGGTTCTTCAGCATCCCTTTGTTTAATTAAAACCAGCTGCTTCAGTGCTTATACCACCTCTGCCATGAACACACATACCTCTTGAACTGTCAAAGATCAGCTCTCAGAGCTCTCAAACCCACCTGTGCGCAGGCAGCAGCCACCGTGGGGTAACCACAGCTTCTGTCTTCTTCTGCTACAGCTTTGCTTTGTCAACCCCTACTGGGCAAGAAACTGCTGAGGACAATTGCACTGTTGGTCCTGCTTTTTGGGAGAAGGATGCTGGGTCCCGGTTCTTCCAAAGCTTCTAGCTCTGAGAGCGCCAGATCGAACTGGTTTCTGCGAAGAGATCAGGAGAATGGCCCAGAGCCAATGTCATGGCATCTGGCCCAACACAGCGCTTGTGAGCCCTGAGTCTCACAATGTCTCTCCTGCAAGCCCACCCCCAAACTGTCTCCTGATGAGACCAAATCCAGAGAAGGAAGCCTGCGGGTGTGCAGAGATTCTCACACATGCTTATATGGCAGAGTATGGAGCATTCCTTATGGAAACCCATAAGTAGTTGATATGTAAACTTAAAATAACTGATATTAAGGTTTTTCTGAGTTATATATCATCCACTTTTCTCATCCAGGTAGATGCTAGCAGACACCAGAATTTAAGCACTTACCCACAAATACACATACACACACAAACTCTGCAATGGAGGAAATTCAACTCATTCACTGTGTGTGTCTGTGTGTTTGAGACAGAATTAGAGACTGGAAAAAGGTCCGTGTTGTTTTAATCTCACTGTGAGGCAGGCACAGCTGCCCGTGGAACACCCGTGTAATGTGGGAGGCAGTGTGAGAAGCACTAGAGAGCAGCTGAGGCTTAGGGCTGGCCGGGCAGCCCGGGCGTGCTACCTGCAGTTCTGAGCGTGTGCGATGTCCTTCCTCTGAGTCGGAGCTCCTCATCTCCAGCATGAGGTCGTTAGATTAGAAATTCTATCAGTCCTCATCCAGAGTCCACCTTACGAGATTCCCACTGAAGCTGGCAGGTCATGGCAAAGAAATCTTTAGGGTAAAAGAAAATGCTTTAGGGAGGGAAATGCCAAGTGGGGAAGTTTATTAGGTAGTAATAAGATTATAACACGGCCCAGGATCCCACTGTGGCCAGGCTCTACAAGGGTGGCATTGTAATTACGAGGCATTTTAAAGGGAATGTTCCCAGCCAGGAATAATATAATTTCAGTCTTTCATCCCAGCAGAAGCAGTGCCCGAGCACAAGATCTTATTAAGCCCTCCAGATTCCCAGAATGGGGCGTAAGCATCATTGTACTTTTCAGGCAATAAAATTGCTGTGGCCACAGGGGCTATTTGCTCAGTACTCTCAGAACCACCCACTGGCTCTTGCTCCTCCAGGGTGGTCCAGGTCCCTGGTGGTCCTCTAGGGAAGTGGACTTCCCGGGGCCGCCAGCTGGTCTCCTGGTGCGGTCATGCTTTGTCAATGGCATTGCCACTGATTGTGTTCCAGAAGGGATTCAAAATTCACTTATGCTCTGCCTTCTGATAGTTTCCCAGAAACTTCCCCACTTGGCATTTCCCATTTTTAATGCTGTTCTTCTCAGTTCCTCCTGTGCCCCTGTCCATGACCACCTGGTCCCCCACTTTTACCAATGTATTAGGTGGTCTGACTGTCCTCTGGGACAAAGTAGCCCTGTACCCTAAGTGGCTGGCTCTCTGGCTCGCCCGGCTCTGACTTGGCATGCCCTCCTGTGATGCTGAATCTCAGACTTGTAACTGGGCACGGCAGTCCTCAGAAGGGTCAGCAAGCAAGCCATCTCTTTTTTAAATAACATTGTTATTCTCATTAAAGGAAAGTGCTCGTTGACAAGTTACCGTCCAGACTTTCTTGCCTCTAGAAGGTAAGGAAAGGAAACCATGGAAAATAGAGAAATTATTTGTAGGTCAAAGTTTGTTATTCAACATCAAAGCTTCACTTTCATGGAGAGATAGGAGAATAATATACACATGCCCACCCAAACAGTTTATTAATGTACATGCACAGTTTTTTCTTTTGTTATTGGCTGTTATTTCAAAGGCTTTTGAAACCATATACAGAGTTATATATATATATATTTTTAAATATTAACTGTTAGCAAAATTTGTATTTTACATTGAAGCCTCTACCTATTGGCTCAATTTTTCAGTAAAAGAGCCCTTAAGCCACAACAGCTTGAGGCCCCTGAAACTATATGTGATTTGCAAACCAGATCAAAGATGCCGGCAATGATTTAAATCCTCTCTCCTTAATTTTTTTTTTTTTGACAATAAAATTTCACATCTGGGCTGAAAAACCTGGTGCCAAGTTTCAGCCTAATACAATTTCAAGCATACAAGCTATTATGTTCAAGCAGTCAGGAAAACTGGAATTGCTTGGCGAGTCCCAGGGAACTCGGACTCCTGCTACAGACCATGTTTCTAGAGAATAAATATCCCTTTTTAATTCATTCTTCATCAGTTAGTTATCAGGCAGGGCACAAATATCTGGCCTTTTCCCTTTACATCATCTATGCCAGTGAACTGCTCCCATAAGCTTAGGGACAAGACTCAAAGAGACTCACCCCAACAATGGTGTATTTCATTCACTATCCATCCAACAGGACTGGATTCAAAACCTAAAGCAAATCTCCTGTAACAAACAGACCCCAAAGGGCACAATTGCTCAGAGGTGATCGAGGTTTATTGTGTCTTGCTTAAATAAAAGCCAAAATGTGTGTTTCCATTTGGCAGGCCGCTCTGCTGCGAGAGATGAGGCAAGGCCCCGGGAGCCTCCAGCTGTGTGTCTCTGCCACTGCCTCCCAGGGGCAGCCCTTCTGTGTCGGTCCAGAGCAAGGAGAAGGAGCACAGCGGGTCACATCAGGAGGTCCTAAGGTCCAGAGTGTCCACTCATCCCCGCTCACATTGCTTCGGCTGGACCTCACAAAAGCAAACTGAGCTACTGAGAAGTCTGGGCGCTGTAGCCAGCTTTGTGCCCCTAGGAAGACGAACCGGGTTTGGTGGCCATCAGCCCGTGTTGGCTCTGCCTCAGCTCTAGGGGTGCTAACCCAAGGGGTGATGATGTCTCCAGCCCAGGGACTTTTGTGGGATCACATCTACCCTTAGTGCCGAGCCTGACCTGCACCTGAATGAACGGATGAATTTCAGCCATGAGAGGAATAGTGTGGATGTATTTCGTAAGTCTTGGGCCTCCTTACTGTGAGAACAGACTGTGAGGCAGAACAGATGTAAGGTCATGTTTTGCAAAATTGAAAAAATGGTTCTTGCCTTTTCCCATTAAAAAAAAAACCCAATTTGTGCTCATTGTAAAAATTCAGAAAAATGCTGAACATATTTCAAGGAAGGAGATAAAAATCACCCATAATCCCTTTTTCCAAGACAGGCTAAAGTTTTCTTATTTTTTATATCCTGATAGAATTCTTATGCGCACACAATTTAAATTGTGTTTGCAAAACAGAAATTATTTTATATGGTATATACAATTTTGTAATCTGGTTTTCTCACTTAAAATATACTATGGACATCCATATATGTAAAGAAGCAGATCTGCATCATAAGTTCTGGACGTGTAGTCTTCAATTGTACAGACACGTGTGAGAAGAATTGTACGATACACTTAGCTGAGTTGAACAAGTGCTGACAGCATGGTCACTGTGGCGTGGGATGACACCTATCTTATTTATCAGTGGGATGACACCTATCTTATTTATCAGTGGGATGACACCTATCTTATTTATCAGTTCATCCCCAGAGCAAGAAATGGTATTTTTCTCATGGCAGATGCTCATTAGTGCTTTGATAAGCAGTTCTCTCCAAGACGAGGGTGACTCTCAAACTTCAGTGTGTGTACAAATCACGCAGGCATTTTGCTAAAATGCAGGTTCTGATTCGTGAGGTCCAGGTGTAATGGAGAAATTAGGATTTAAGGGATAATTATGGTTGCTGAATCATTGTACAGATTTTCCTTTTTGCTTTCTGTCAGGGTATAAAAACAAGAAAACTTTTTATATTGGAGTTGATGGAGGGAAGGATGTGAATTCTCTAAGTTGTCATCCAGCTGCCTTGATCTCTGATAATGCTTGTATGGCCCTTATCTTCTGCCCGTGAGTGTAAAAACCTTGTGACTAATCTTTATCTGTACCCATTTTATCTGTTTTTTTTGACTTTAGAGCCTTTTAATTCCTAAGGACAGACCCTAATGTTTATTAATGAAGGGTCTTGGGTCAGTCCCAAACTAACCCACCCCAAGTCCAAAGTTATCTTAACAACCAAAGCTGGGTCTACCCCAAAAGGGCCCTCCTGACATGCGCAGTAGCTTAGGCTCTAACTATAAGTCACCTGTACCTCATTATAATGATAAAAATCATGCCCATCAACGTATTCAGGCTGACATTTTCTTGCATAGATTCCGTGACTAAGCACACAATCAGTCTGGGCATAGTCAATAATCAAATCACCTCCAATTACATCATCTAGAGGCTTTGTGCTCTTTATCCTAAAACCTGGCCATGCTTAATACTATAAAACTATCAGAATCGCTGTAGTTTGGAAGGCGGGTTTTGGCCCAACAGGCCATCTGATCTGCTTCGCGTCTGTAATAGACTCTTTCTCTCCTTGGCACCCGGAGTCTTGGGAATCAGGCATGAGCATCAGGCAAAAATCCACCGTCTGGGATCACAGGTGGGGCTTGAGACGCCACAATTTTAACCAGCTTCCAGGCAATGCCCCTGGTGCCATCATCTGAGTTACAAGTTCTAGATCTGTGCCTCTCAACTGGGAGGGGTTTCGGGGCCCAGGGGACCTTCGGCAACATCCAGAGATATTTTGGTTGTCACAAGTGGGGTGAGTGCCCCGGCCTCTGGTGTGGAGAGCCCAGGGCAGCTGCCAAACATCCTGCAGCGTACAAGACTGTCCCCACGGCAGAGTGATCTGGGCCAGATGAGAAACTCGGATCCAGACTCACCTTGCTGAACCAGCTTTTGCAGCTGAGCCAAATGACACAAAATGACTTTTGTGACAATAAATACTACTCACCTAGACGGATAGGAGATAAACTAATTCGTTGTATGCAGTGGGTGCTTTGGGGAATTCTGGCTTGATTCTTTTTCAGAATCCGGGTTTAAAGTTGGTGTGTCCCTTTTTTTTTGTTTCAGGACTTAAAGGGAGAATTTCATTTCTCTCCCTCTCTCTTCCTCCCCTTTCTCTCTTTCCTTTCTCCCTTCCTCGCTTCCTTTCTCCCTCCCCTGCCTTCCTTTCTTTTTCCATGGAAATAGAGATTTGGAATAACTGCCTGTACTTTGTGAGTATAAAGAACTCCATGAAGGCTAAATAAAGCACTTATTGGAAAAAAAAAATCACAGAAGTCTACAGAAATGCATGGATTACTTAGCAAGAGGATATTTAGAAGAGCTTTTTATAAAGCTGTGGCCCTAGTGGACTGGGTCTTAATACAGCCAATAAAACACAGCTCAGCCCCCAAAATATTCAAGTTGTTTACTTGAATTTCTTGAACACCATGAAAAAGAGACTAGAACACAGAACAATTCTTTTAAACGGAGAACAAGCACACCTTTTGTTTGCTTCATCTTCTCGTATCCCATAACTGCCTCCCCGCCATTCCTGGTGCACACACGTGTGGGTCCCTCTTCAGCCTTCCCTCTCAGCCTCCTCCTCCCCTGCTGCTCCTGATTCTGTGCTCTCATGGGCTGAAAGAAGGACATTGCTGAGAAGAACCCATGCGAGGACACCTGGGCACAGGTCAAAATGCTCTTTAGGATACAGGGAGAGGCAAATCTATCCTGATTTTTTTGTCCCATCCCAACAGTTCTGAGCTCCCTGGAGGGTCTCCGCAGGGAGTCTCACCTACTGAACTGAACTCCCTCCAAGGCTGCCCCCCGCAGCAGCTCCCTGGAGAGAGAAGACCCAGGGCTAAGAGGTGGGGTGCACCTGAGGGGCCTGGTTTTGAGCATCATTAGCAGTGTGGATGTTGAGTCAGGAGACACAGATTTGTGAAAGCCAGATTTTCCCCCCCCCACTTTTCTCACCCTTAAAATTAGGCTAGTAGCCCCCAAGGGGGGTGCTGCAGGGACGAAAGGGCACATGCTTTTGGAGCGCGCCGGGCTGTGTGTGACGCACAGCAGGTGTTCAGTTCCTAGTGCAATGGGAGGAAAGTGAGCTGGGAGCTCAGACCCTGCGGAGTTGTCTCAGGCCTGTGGAGGCCCCGGGAGTTACACGAGCCTTCCAGGTTTGAGTCCCAGGGAATCGCCGTAGCAGGCGTGTGACCCTGGGCAGGCTGCTAAACTGTTCCGAGCCTCAGTTTCCTAGTTGGTTAAATGGGGTTGTTGGGAGATGCAGGCAATGCACCTAAGGTAATATTTAACACAAAGTAAATACATTGCACAGCTTAGAATGTGAAATACAACATGCTCCTTTGTTTATTCTTTGACAGAACTTTCTATTTTAAAGGAGTGAGTCACTCAAGACTTACTGAAATAGGGGTAGGGCCCTGTTGTAAGGGAACGCTTAGCCCATGACCAAGGGACGCTCCTGCTCCTTGCCAGACCCCGAATTAACAAAGTATTCATTTTATTATACAGCGGGTAAAAAGTTTCAGAATTCAGAGGGCAAGAAGTCAGCCAAAAGGGATTTTCAACAAATTCTCTTAAATTACATTTCTACTCAAGACGATATTAGGTAAAATTTCTCAGTCTTCTGCTGGTGAGAAGATTTTTCTTGAATCATTTCAAATATCTAAGCAGGTCTGGAGAATTCTCCCTTCTAAGGACAGTCTCAAAGAACCACCTAAGTCCATGGTCCACAGAAACGACTTCGGCAGGACGTTTCAGTCTCTGAGGCAGCTTCCATCATCCACACTGGAGATGACTAACCGTGACAACTCGTTCCTTCTCATTGAGCACCGACAGGCAGCTTCTTCTTCTTATAAACAGAAACATTACCGAGCAGCCAGCCTGCCAAAACTCTCACGATATACAGTCAGATGTGAAGAGGGAAGAACACCTGATGACTTAATTACCCTACCTTGCCTACCACGTTTATGTGGGCATAGAATGACCCGAACTAACCTCCTGGAGCTGTGCTCAGACAACGTCAGGTGGCCAGGGCTGCGTGCTCTCGGAGGAAGTTTGCAGCTGACCGGACAGAACTGTCACAGGCTTCCAGACTTGGGCCCAGACGTATCAACGCCGCACAGCAATCCTGGTGTGCAGCCGGGGTGACAGCCACGGGTTAGAGCTCTTGGTGGTCAGGATGGCTGCATTCCTCCCCAGTAGGGGCCAGGCCCTCGTTTAGCCAGGTGCCCTTCCTGTCGTGTCAGATGGACATCTTGTCTCTCCTAAGAGACCGGGGACTCTGTGGGGGCAGATGATCTCGTTCCTCCAGCCTCCCGGTGTCCAGTATTGACCCTGGGGCAGAACTCAAGTCTCTTCAGTTGCTAAAGTCAGGGGCACTTGCCAATAGTACACTAGCCAGAGAATGTTTGCTAAGCAAATTAACAGTGTAAATAAGATTAAGGGGAGTTAAGGCGTAGGTTTAAATGTTAAAATGTTTGAGGGCAAACTGTTCAAGCATTTTAAAAGCATCCATTAATAGTTAGGTAATTAAAGTTTCTGGAAACTCATTATATCTATTCTGCCAGGCCATTCTTTGTGGGTCCATATACTTGAATACTTAGCTGGAAGTAAGAAAACAGCTGCTTTTCAGCTGTTTTGTGATCCACACCTTTATTTAGATTTCCAACCTCTTTGGCGTTCCCAGCCTATCGGTTCAAATGAACTGATATGATGCTATTGTGCATGGTTCAGGAACCCCTACTCCCCAGCTAGTCATACAGCACGCGGGGTCTGCCCACCTGTGTGTGTGGCACTTCCTGAAGAAGGACCTGCATCCACCTGTGAGCCAACCCAGGGGCCTTGCCCCTCACTGTCTCTATTGTCCACCTTCAGGTCCCAGTGGGCTTCCTACCTGCTGTCCCACCCCTGCCCTGACCTCAGCCACCCTGTCTTGGCTTTGCAAGACAAAGCCTCCTGCAGACCCTTCCCTCCCTGGCCTGGACTTCTTCCACGGACCTCTGTCCTGCCAAGTCCCAGCTACTTGGTCCCGGCCACCTGTGTGATCAGTCACTGCAGGATGCGGACAGCTTCAGCGTTCCTTGGAAATTAGAAAAGAAAACATTCACCCCCTATGTCACCTTCATATGGGGGGGGTGTTCCTCAGCCCAGTCCCATCGTAATGGCCTTTGATATTACGAAGGTTCTAGAAACCTCTCCTTGTCTTGGAGCCAGCTGCAGGCAGACTCTGTTGCTGGGTCTGGCTGACCAAGCTGCGTTTTTTTTTTTTACTCCATAGAGTGAATTCTCCTTTGAGGGTTCTGCGCTATCCACCTCTGCTTCCATTCTCTAACACTCATCCCTCCAGACATTTCCACACACCTTTGAATCCCATTGAAAATAGGGTTCAAATTATTTTCTCAGGCAGCAATTCATCCCTATGTTAATTAGCTGCTGTGGATAGATTTGGGACTAGAGATGGGGCAGGATGGGGAACAGAAAAGGGTTGAATGAAATCCAGCACGATTGACAATCAAATACAACTTTAATAACCTCAGACTTAGCCCAACCAAGTCCTTTGTCATGCATTAATTAATTTTTACCATTTTCTTTAATTACTTAAGGGAAATGTGGTTACATACCTCAATGTTCAACTACTTACAAACAGCTAACCTAGGAATACTAATAGAGAAAACCAAAAGGTGTTGGGATACTATTTCAAAATATTAAGATACATAGTTTTCATTGATTCTTTTCTATTAAAATTTTTTTTTGTTTTTCTTTATCATGCATAAAATACAGGTTTCCCCTATATCACTCTATTATTAACACCTTATACTGGTGTGGAACATTTATTACAATTGTTGAAATCACATTTTTATAATTGTGATTAATTACAGCATACGATTTACAATAGGGCTCATTGTTTGTGTAGTGCAGTTCCATAGATTTTTAAAAAAATTTTATTCTGTTACCATATATACAATCGAACATTTCCCATTAATCATATTCAGACACACATTTCAATGCTGTTGGCTGTGTTCACAGTGTGTGATGGTGTCATGACCACCCATTACCGAAGCATTTCCATCATTCCAAACAGAATTCCTGCACAGTTTAAGCTTTAGCTTCCCATTCCTTATCCCATCTCAGCCTGTGGTAACTTATATTCTAGATTCTGACTCTGTAAGTTTGCTTATTCTAATTATGTCCTATCAGTGAGATCATACACAATTTGTCCTTTTGTGTGTGGTTTATTTTACAAAACATGATGTGTTCAAAATTCATCCATGTTGCCACATGTATCAGAACTTCATTCCTTTTTTATGGCTGAACAATATTCCTTTTCATATGTCTACCACATTTTATTCATCCATTTGTCAGTTGATGGACAATTGGGTTGCTTCCAACTATTGGCAATTGTGAATAATGATGCTATAACACCAGTGGGTAAATATCTGGATTATTTGTTTTCTTATAGTTGAATTTTGATAGCTGTTTATCTATTATAGATATTAGTCCCTTATCAAATATGTGGTTTGCAAATATTTTCTTCCAAACTGTAGCTTGTATATTTTCCCCTTAACATTGGCTTTCATGGAATAAAAGTATTTAATTTCAATGCAGTCAAATTTTTTTTCATTAATGAACTGTGTTTTTGGTGTCATGTCTATGAAACATATATCTAACCCTTGATATTTCATTTTACTCCTATAATTGTTCCTATTTAGTTAGAAAAATAAAAAAATAATGTCCCTCTCATTAACATTTTAAATCAAATCTTAAATTTTGAATTCCAAAAGATGAAGCTCAAGCTAATGACTATAAATTTAGAGGAAAAAATGAGTAGATTTTTTTTCTACCTTTCATTTCCCACCCTTCCCCTGATGAAGATCCCTTAAGTAGAGCAATAGGAGGGATGCTGGTGTGTTCCAGAGAAGGGGTTCTCTCTCTTAACTTAGCCCCTAAACCGAGTTCCCAGTGGGAATGATAAAAACGTCACGTGGATCCAGAGAATCTGAGAGCTACAAATTTTGCACATCAATTCCCTGATAAGCCCAATAGCCAGCAAGACCTCTGAGTTCTCTAACCCTGAATATGGTCTGGCAACAAAGGAGATTACTGCATGCTATGTCTCGGAAGAGTGCCTGAGACTGCTTTGTAGATTTCCTACAAAACTTGGCAGCTTGGGAGGTAACAGCATGCTTTCCCAGTGGCCTGAGCACAGCCATGTTAAATTCCCAGCTGTCCCAGAGTAGTGTGCACTGGGAGATATGGTAGAACTAAGGGACGAGCCTGTAATTCCCAAGTGTCCCAGAGTAGTGTGCACTGGGAGATATGGGAGAACAAAGGGGACGAGGCCTGTAATGACAAACAGCATCTGGCTGGCCTCGCCAACCAAAGTCCACATCAACAAATGTTACATCTTGAATGTCTCAGGTCTAGGAAATCCCTATACTCTCACCCTCAGCAGAATTTAGAAATGTCTGTGGAAAAGAATAAGGGGAGACCTAAATTGATTGAAGTTTAGTCTAAATGGCCTGGTGGAATGAAAATGTAAAATAGAAATCAGGCTGAATTCTAGGAAAAAAGTTGATGTTACATTTTGTGTACATTTGAGCATACGGATTGAGATTTTTACCTGTCACCAATGCTTTAGAACAGACACACCTGCCGACTTGACCTCCTACCAACAGATCATGCAGTAGTATAGACGTGACAAGACAAAGTGGTGATACTTTTTAAAAAACTGAAAATGATGAAAAATGACGCATTTGTATGCGAGAATATTCTTTAGGACAGATAATTCTAAAGGTCAAACCATGAATAATAGACGTGAAACATTCAGTCTTTATGTATTTTTCTAAAGGTGTTAATTCCAAGTTACTCTACTTTCCCAAATCTTTGTTTAGGGAGAATTCCAAAAAAGCTATGGGAAAACAATTGGTGGAGTATTAGACATCAGAAGTTGAAGTCCTGAGAGTTGCCAGTACTGCTGCCATCCACTCTGCCTGACCACTACCTGCCCCCACCAAAAAAAAGAAGCCTTCCTTGAAATAATGATTAGAGAGTTAGGAAAAAAGTTACCCAGAGTTTTCCTTTGGTTCATTGATTCTGCCAGATACAGTCTTGCCCATAGAGAATTTATCCTCTTCTATGGCGTCAGCTAGCATCTCTACAAAAATGATGCTGATATCTTCAGTCTTGATCTCTGCTGGACTTTAACCTCGGATAAACAACTATCCAGAACCATATCAATGTCTAAAACCAACTCGCTCATTATCCTTTCCCCAAGCCAAGTCCCTCCCCAGACTTATTGATTTCAGCCAATCATTGTATTGAAAGTGTTTCCATTTCTCTTCCTGAAGGATATGCAGAAGAACATGGTAGCTGCAGGAGAAAGTGCAAAGGCAGGAAGATGCCATTTCTGTTGGCTGAGATGGGTGAGCAAGGATTCCAGCCGCAGATGCTGATATCTGGGTGAGGTCAGGAGTCTGCATTCCCAACATCTGCGGGCAGGAAGAAGCTGGGCATGGTATCTCTCCTGGGGGCGAGCAGTGTTTCCAGCCCCATGGCCACATGCAGGTGGACACTAGGAATGCAGACGTCATCACCAAGTACAGCCACCACGGTGCTTGCCTTCAGGTTTTGCTCACAGCCTGAATTAAGCCTGGTCCTAAGCTAGCTGGGTTTGAGCATATCCTGGGCTTCCTTGCCCTTCTTGGGCCATGCATTGGCTTCTCCCACCCAGTTACTGCCAAGGGGAGGGGGCCAGGGGGGTTAGCTGCTGCTCACAGCTTATTCTCATGGTCTTCATCCATGCCCAGGTCAGGAGGGGGATGTGAACTTAGGCCGACTCTGGCTCTTCGTCTTCTTGTTGAATGAAACATGTTGGGAGGGAGCTGACTATTTCAGCTTTTCTCTTTGTATTATTTTTCCAACTCCTTAATTTCTCCGATGGTGTGTGTGTGTTTTCCTATTAGTGGCTGAGAGCACAGACCCTATAACCAGGCTATCAGGATTTAAACCCCGTCTCTACCCTTTTATGAGCACTTTGGTTTTGGGCATATTACTTAATGCCTCAGCTGCTGCATCTATTAAGCAGGGATAATAATAGTACTAGCACAGGTGAAATGAAATTGGGTGTGATGAAGAAATGTCCGCCAATAACATGACTCAATGTAGACAAACTGATTTATAGCCATTCACCCATGATATGTATTCTTCATATGTATAAATTTTAATGGCTGTAAGTCAATGATATGAGCATTGGCTTATTATTTGAAGAAACTTTTATAGATTGTGATCTCCTACAATGGTCTTTGTTTGGCCAGAAAATAAAAAACCACCCTTGGTATTTTAGCAGGAAGGGATTTGAAGCAAGAAATTAGGTTCCTATAAAATGATTAGAAGGGCTGGGGGGGCAAAAGCCACAGAGAAATTTTGCTGCCTTTGAGGCAATCGGGACATGCCTCTGGCATTTCTAAAATAGGGGAATCACAAGAATTCACCTGAAAGCCATTGCAGACCTCACATTTTTTCACAAGTCTATCTAATGTTGCCAGATGAAGAATGAACCATGGCTTATTCTTTTCAGCCTTCTAAATCTCATGTGTGCTTTTCATTGGCTGAATCTGGACCCAGACTCCACTGGCAAAGTAAAAAAAAAAAAAAAGAAAAAAATGTAGTTTTCTAGACTTCCAGCTCTGTGACACACGGAATAATTTTGAAGGGCAAAGATATTGCTGAAGATGCATAAATGCTGTCTAGTATTCCTGCACTAGTTTCCAAATGCCTAACAATGGAGGCGATGCCATTCTCTCTGCCCGGAAGGCTGAGTATTGTTTTCTGGAGGCATTTGTCATCATTGTCCAGTCCCACACCAGTAAAAAGGGCTAAAAGTTTTCCCTTTGTCAACATCTTGGCTGGCATTAAAACTCCCAGGGTGCTTGCTTCGGCAGCATATATGCTAAAATTGGAACGATACAGAGAAGATGCCCTGTCCAGGGACGACATGCAAATTTGTGAAGCATCCCATATTTTTAAAAAAGAATTTTAAAAACTCCCAGGAAGTTATGGGAGGTCATTGCTCTTAAAATCTTCTGGCCTGTGTAAAGGAAGATGTCCATGTGTGTCTCAGAAGACCTTGGAGCTTGGGGTGTGTGACTTGTGTAAGGTGAGAAGCAGGCGGGTGATTTGGAAGGAGCCGTTGGGGAAAGCCGCACACAGTACTGGGCTCAGGCGGCTCCCCGGGGCGGGTGGTGGGCTGGGTTCTCTTAAATGGGGATCTAGAAACAGGACCCTGATTCCCAGGCAGCTCGTGCTGAACCCCCTTTTGTACTCCAATTCCTTCCTCAAGTACTTCAGGTCCAATCCTCCCCCCTCGTCTTTGGCTGCATATGCCTCATCCATCCCTCCCTCCCCACCTCCGCCCAGGTCAAGTGTAATCCTCTAGGGGTTAGAGGCAGCGAGTCAGGGTCTTCTCCTAGCTTCTTTCCAATTCCACGCTAACACGCGATTGATTTCCTCTCTGTTCTCAAGGTCTTTTCCTCTCTTGACCAAAGCTGGTTCTAATACATCAAAACATTGGCAGGCGCGTGACGGTGGCTCAGGGGCAGAGTTCTCACCTGCCGTGCTGGAGACCTGGGTTCGATTTCCGGTGCCTGCCCATGCGAAAAAAAAAAAAAAGAAAAAAAAATTACATATATATATATATATATCTAGGCTTCCAAAACAATTGTTTCTTGTACAGCAAGAACTTATTTTGGAATTAGAAACTTGCATTTCAAATATTTTTCTCCAGCAATATTTCCAGAAACAGACCCAGAGATGTATAGTCACTTGATTTGTTGTAGAGGCATAATTCAGTGAGGAAAGTATGATTTTTTTGCCAAAATTGTGTTGGAGCTATATATATCTGAACTTGGCCCCTCCATCACAATACATGTACATATAATTCAGGATGGCTAATAGCCTTAAGTATGAAAGTAAATTTACAAATATTCCAAAAGAAAACATAGGAGAATATCTTCCTGACTTTGCGACAAGCAATGACTTCTTTTTTATACAAGACACAAAAACACTAAACATAACAGAAAAAGCCAATAAGTTAGACATAATTAGACTTAATAAATTAGTTTTACGTTCTTAAAATTAAGAACTGATGTTCATCAAAAGGCATCAAAAACAGAGGGAAAAGTCAAGCCATAGACTGGAAGAAGACATTTGCAATAGGGCAAAAAATTAACATCCATAATATACAAAGAACTATGAATCAATATGGAAAAGAAAAACTGAATTTTAAACATATATAGTGGAAGACTTGAATAAACACTTCATAAAAGAGATTATCTAAATGGCCAATAACTGTAGGAAAAATGCTTAACATCATTAATCATCAGAAAAATGCAAATTAAAACCTCAATGAAATACCATTGCGAACCTACCAGAATGCCTCACAGTTTAAAAAGATGGACAAAACCAAGTGTCAGCAAGTTTGTGAGCAACTGGAAGTTTGCTGATGGGAGTTTCAAATGCTACAATCACTTTGGAAAACTGCTTGGAGGTATCTATTTATTACTCAACATACACACATTTCCTAACTCTATGCCCAAGAGAAATACATTTTTACTCCACCAAAAGCATTCACAACAACTTCTACAAAAGCGTTACTCATAATAGTCAGAAAATGGTAATAACTCAAATATCCATCAACGAGAATGGACAAATTGTGATACGTTTATATAATTATGATACACTTATCCATGAACTGCAGTACAGCAATACAAAAAGGAATGAACTACTGATCCATCAAATAACATAGATGAATCTCAAAGACATTAAGTTGAGTGAAAGAAGCCAGACAAAAATCAGTACATCCTGCGAGGTTCAGGAAGACAAAACTGCCCACTGACAGTGGGAATTAGAGCCTCCCTCTTGGGAGTGAGTGTGTGCTGGTTGAGAAGGCATCAAGGGAACTTCTGGAGCTTGTGGGGACCTCTTTATCTGAGTGGTAGTTACATGGGTGTAAACACTTGTAAAAATCCACTGGTCACACACTCAAAATCAGAGCCCTTCCCTGTAGTCACGCTATCCCTCAACTTAAAAATCAGGGAAAAAGAGTATTTGGGGGACACTTAGGAAGAGGAACAACAAATCTTTCTTTCTTTTTTTTTTTTTTAATGAAAGACTTTCTTGCCAGATCTGGAGAGACACATATGTACCAAATAGGCGGAGGAAGGGTGAAGGGAAAACTGTCCTCATCAGGTTGACTTTTGTTGCCCCAGTGCTTTACACACACAACCCACAACAGTAAATAAACATTTGCTGATTTGTTGAGTTTTGCGAGCAGATTTGGCTGGGGTAAAACCAAAGGAAACAAGTCTGATTGCTTCAAGATGCATGAATTTATTCACAAGACCCCCTAGCGGACCTTCTTCTCCCTTCGATGCAGATGTAGGTGCTTGTCCCAGGGTAGCCCCTCTCTTTCCTGTGCTCTGAAGCCCGCGCTCAGCTTCGTGTTGGTCAGGGTAGCCCTGCTCTGCCTGACTGCAGCCTCCTGGCCAAAGTCCCTTCCGTTTAAAACTCCTGGCGCCCCTCCCACTTCTCCTCTTGCTTTGCTTGGTGGCTTCAGGGTCAACAAGACATGCTAGATTTGAACAATCCCATCAGCAGCAGACAAGCTTATCTCCGTCTAGCCACAGACTTAAAAGTACCTGCACTTTACGTTTTGGAAAATTCATCCTGTGTCTACAGAAAGGAACATCCCTTCTCATGAACTTCTCATAAATATCTGGAAGATCTCAAGGAGTGAACCTTGGCTGACCCACTTGCTCACATCTTTGAAATCTCTTCCTTCTGCACTTTCTGTGGAGCTGGGCGAGTGGTCTGAAAACCCTTGAACACTTTTGTGCAGCATAAATTCAGAGAACTGTTAGTTTGGGGATTTGGTGAACAGATTTCAGGAAGTAGCAAGGAATAACCATGTTTTGGGTCATTTCATCATTGTCTGTTCCCAAGGGCTTACATGTGTTCTCTGCCTGTATCTCTTACAGATCTGCATTTCCTGTTGGAAGGAACAGAACCAATTCCGTGTTCAATTTGCAAATGATATTAATCAAAATTGTATTTTAAGTGACAGCTCTTGGTAATGTGGGGGTCGCTATATGTCTCAGAGAAGATCTACGCTGTCTGCTTAAATGTGAATGCAAAGCAATGCATGTCCTCTCTGCATAAAGAATCATCTCATAAATATATATTCTTTTCCCATATGGCACATCTTTTCAGCCTTTGTTACATGTGTGTTCAGAAGAACAGCAAATAGTAGCTTTGAGCTGTATGGTCAAATTCATTTTACTTTAAGAAACCAAAGGTCTGACCATTAGAGTAATATTTAAAACAGATAGATTCTGTCTTGTAATTGTAAAATGAAAATTCTTTGCTTGATGACTTTATTTCATGTCGCTATATGATGGAATAAATGGAGGTAATGATCATTAGGGATAAAATCATTCATTTTCTCTCTGCATCTCTGAGAAGAATTCCTAGACTCTGCAGAGTTTGAGACTGGAAGTAGAATTCTTTGCTGTTTGAACTTGTTTATTTTGGTCAAAATGTGACTGCAGGGAAAGGGGGATTAGAAGGTTTTGTCTTTTAATGACTTCAAAAAGCATCTTAGATATCAAAAGGGTCATATAAACAACATTTTGAGGACTCAATGTAAATGAACCAGAAATGGATATATTATAACTACTTTAAAAATACATAGCATTTAAAATTAAAGGAAAAATGACCATAAATAGGGTTTCTGATTTTGTTGAACCAAAAATATTTATAAGACTTATTCTATGCTGGATAGAATTAAAAGAGAATAGCTTGTTTTCCCTAAAAAAAAAAGGCAATCTTATATTTTTAAAACTCATATTAACTAAGAGTATTAAATACAAATCATCCTTACTCATTATTGAAAATGCTGAGGCTGCCAGGGTAACAATAGACTTAGTTTTTTCCAATTAAATGGCAACTCTGAAAATGAAGAGTGAGAAATAGTGGTGTCGGCTGAAATTACTAGGACATATTAAGGCTGGGATTTCTAACTGCACACATGCTTTATTTGGCTCATAAGGCATTCAGAATGTTTTGTTTTGCTTTTTAAATTATTTACCAGCATTTAGAAATAGAACAATTTGACCTAAAAGGTGAGATTTCTCACTTCCCTTGGAGCATCAGAAAGTCTGCTTCCCGCGAGGTAACCATAGCAGAAGGTGAGGGAGGCGAGCCCCCTCTTCAGATGGACATGGCCCACCAGTGCCAGAACATTCTCCTGAGCCACTGCCACCGAGTGCTTGGCCACTCTAAGCCTGAGTGTGCGTGGTCTGTAGAAGGAATGGGAATAGAATGCAACTCCCCCTGAAAATGGTGTTCTTCTTAAGAAAGATATGCAGCATTTCTGCTCTGTATTCTTCAAATAAAAAAAAAAGTAACTCTGGATTATTCAAGGTTTGAATAATTCTCAAATGCAAGCTCTTTGCTTTACCGTCACTCTGTCCCAGGTCCCTAGCTTATTGTTCACAGATGCTTTCCCAAAGGGCAGAAGAAACACAGAAGTAATATTTCTGGTTAATACTTCAGCTGTTGATACAGCTGCTGAAGATAGATGACCCTTGAAAATAAAATGAATTTTGGAATTAACTATGAAAATTAATTTTACAAGTTCTATCCATAGCCACTGAGAATTGAGACTTGCATTATTTCACTGAGCATTCTTAATAATTATTGCTTGGACTCTTTGGTAGACATATGATAGCAGTTGCTTCTGGTGGACCAAGTTTTTTTTGGGTGGTTAAGACATGGTCCTTAGGAGGACAAGATAATGAGATCAAGTATGGCTGCACCAGTCCTATATTATGACCACAGAAAATACCTTTAAATCATGTCAGCATCATCTATAGTGTTGATGAAAAAGAAAAAGGAAGTTAGCCAGTGTTGCTGAATCCATGCTAATCCCATGACCATCATGAATAAACGACTAAGAACATATTGTAAGTTGAAAGGTGCCATCCGATACTCAGGTTGACTTATTCATATTTGTTTTATACCTTAGCCTCTGTAACCTTGATTTGAATAAATTGGCTAGGACTCTGCCATATGCCCAGTTCAGGTTTGTAACTCACAAGGCGGCCAGCAGTCCAGCTAGGCTAGGTCCACATAACATCAGAGCATCCCAACCATGCCTTATGGTGTCGAGGTCAAGCTGGCTGGGGTTGAACTCAATGCTAAAATCAAAAGTAGAGGCCCAGAATTGCCAAGATTTATCTTCCTGGCTTGGCTAGAATCAGTGTTGGATCAAAACTCCCTTTACCAACCAAAATCTATGCTGACAAGACCCATTGCTACCATGTGAAAAGGGCCCAGTTATCTTCTCTTCTCTACTTGTGCTTCTCCTTGATCTTTCTTGTGCTCCAATCTTTTTTTAAAATATTTTTATTGAGAAATCTTCACACACATACAGTTCATCCATTATATATAATCAATGACTCACAATATCGTCACATAGTTGTGTATTCATCACCATGATCATTTTTAGAATATTTGCATCACTCCAGAAAAAGAAATAAAAAGAAAAAACCCATATATACAATACCTCTTACTCTCCCTTTCATTGACCACTGGTATTTCCATTTACCCATTTTTTTTTACTCCTTACCCCCACCTCTGTTATTTATCTATTTATTTTTCCTTATTATTTTTTTTTAACTAATCTGCGCAGATCCTGGCTAAAAGAAGCATCAGACACAAGGTTTTCACAATCACACAGTCACGTTGTAAAAGCTATATCATTATACAATAATCTTCAAGAAACATGGCTACTGGAACACAGCTCTACATTTTCAGGTACTTCCCTCCAGCCCCTCCAATATACCATAAACTAAAAAGGGATATCTATATAATGCGTAAGAATAACCTCCAGGATAACCTCTCTACTCTGTTTAAAATCTCTCAGTCACTGAAATTTTATTTTGTCTCATTTTTCTCTTCCCCCTTTTGGTCAAGAAGGCTTTCTCAGTCCCTTGAGGCCGGGTCCTGGCTCATCCCAGGAGTCAGGTCCACATTCCCAGGAGATTCACAGCCCTGATTTCATGTCCCACACAGTGGGGAGGGCAGTGAGTTCACCTGCCGAGTTGGCTTAGAGAGAGAGGCCACATTTGAGCAACAAAAGAGGTTCTCTGGGGGTGACTCTTAGGCCTGATTTTAAGTAGGCTTAGCTTCTCCTTTGCAGGAATAAGTTTCATAGGGGCAAACCCCAAGATTGAGGGTTCAGCTTATTGAATTGGCTGTCCCCACTTCTTGTGAGAATAGCAGGAACTCCCCAAGTGGGGAAGTTTAATATTTCTTCTTTTCTCCCTAGTCCCCCAAGGGGACTTTGCAAGCATTTTTCTATTCTCTGTCCAAATTACTCTGGGGTGTATCAGGGCATCACACTAACCTGTACAAACTAACAAGATCTCAAGCCCTATTAAAGACCCCATGTAATTATGGTGTTTGAAGAAACTGACCATACAACTTAAATTAGATAATGTGCTACACAAAATATAAATTTTGCACAAATAACACCTCTCCCTTTGGTCTCACACAGAAGTTGGAGTTTTAAAATATGGACCATTTCATTCTTTATCCTGCATTTTGATTTAACTTAGTCCTATTCAAAACTGCTTCATTCATATCTCTAGTGGAAGTCCGACCGCTATTTCAACTTTTTAAACAGTTTTGTGCCCCAACATTACCACTATTTCTCCTAAAAAATATCTCCTGTAATTTCCCGTTCCTCTCCATTATTCAAAGTTGAGGGGTGGCAGCCTGGGGGTGTCTTTCCAATGAGAGTTCTGGTGGCACAGTAAAAAAGTGGGTGTGGGAATTAGTCCTTGAAGAGGTTAAAAGTTTTGCATTTCTTTCATGATTGATGACATCTGATCCCACACTCTAAATTTATTCAACTAACTTACTTAATAAATGTTTATTGGCTAGGCAATTCCTGAGCTATAGCATTTAGATTACTTATCAGCTACTTTTTTCTCTCAAGATCTCCAATGTGATGGTTAATTTCATGTGTCAACTTTGCTGGATTATGGAATAATTTTGGTCAGCACTAGTCTGCTTATTACTGAGGGGATTTCATAGATGGGATTTGTATTGATAATCAACTGATTGCATCTACAATCAACCAAGGAGATACTCTCAGCAATGTGAGTAATTGGGTCTCCTCATCCAATCAGTTGGACGTCTCAAAAGTCAGAGCTAAGGATTTCAAAGGTCAGAAGAAGAAGTTCTGCCCCAACTTTAGCAGTGGTTCTTATCAGAATGTCCAGTCAACCAGCTTCCACTGGAGAATCAGGACAAAGGACTTCAACATCACCTTTATCAGAGTTTCCAGCTTGCGTCTTGCCCTACAGAGTTTGGCCTTGCCAGCTCCCATCGTTGCATGAGCCAATTCCTTCTTATAAATGTCTTTATTCTATTTCTCTGGACAACCATGACTAACACATCCAGGGATGAAAAATAAAACCCTCACTCTGTAAGCCTTTCTGGTATACTGTCTTCCACACACATAATTCCATAATGATGCAATTTCTTTTGGCTCGTCAAAATTTTTCAAATTTATTCATATCATATTTATCAGCTTAACACTACACTTTAATTTTTTTCTGCTCCTGAAAACACTTCTCAAAAAAAATCATGCTTACAATCAAATCACCATTTGGATACCCTTTTATTTTCTTTCAAATGAGTTGAATCCACTTAGGAAAATTTTTTTGTGGGGGGGAGGTGCCTTATTCCTTACTGGAGAAATAAGATCATTCCTTTCTATCTTTAACACTGGGTTTCATCCAGAAATGCAAACCTTGCTTCTCTGTCATTATAACTTGTTACATATAAGCAGGCATAGCTCAGGCAAGGTGGTCTTGTCAGCTTTCCCAGCTATGTCAGTAGTCACCATAGTTTTCCAGGGTTACAGAAAGATCCACGTAAGAAGAGAAGCTACAGCCAACTAAGCTGCAGCTGAGAAGTCAGCGAAGAGTCAGAGACGGAAGAGCAATGCCACGGTAAGTGTCCCCAGCATGAGGAGAACATCTAAGCTCCTGGCCGGTGTCTATGCCTCCGTCTCTGCAGCAGTTCAGATCTACAGGGCCTCACTTTAGATCCATACTTTAGATCCAGACACTGCAGGTCCACGCAGCCACAGGACCCTTCAAGAAAGGCCCCTTGCAGGCTCTCCTACAGCTCACCTGCACAGTGGAGGGAAAGAGAAAGCTGGAGACGTTGAACATCAGAAAATTAGGCACAAGAAAGGCCAAGAGAGGCATCAAAGAATAAAATTCTTCCAACCCCTCTCAGGATGGATGCTTGTGTTACCTTGAAATTCAGTATGTTATAAAGGGATGTAATATATCGTGAGG
>PVIY010017046.1:0-50323 GCA_004026745.1 Myrmecophaga tridactyla
GAGGAGTATTTCATCAACAGCCTTGCATTTGACAGTGGAAACATTTGGGGGGGGGGCATATTGTACTAGGGAGTAAGGGAGACTATGATTTTAAAGGTTCCGATAGCTCAAGATCTGTATTTAATGAGTCACACAGTCACACTGACAGTGAATTATTTAGTTCCAAACATTTCTCTCTCTCTATTCCACTGTGAATTAACTTAGGAAGTAAATTAAATAAAAGAAAAACACTAAAATGTTTTAGTAACCATTATTTTCTGATGATACAGCTAAAAGGCTGAAAAGTCTTATAATACTGATTTCTCCATCTTCTTTGATATTTCTTTTTTATTATTTTATTTTATTTTATTTTGCATGGGCAGGCACTGGGAATCGAACCCGGGTCTCCGGCATGGCAGGTGAGAACTCAGCCTGCTGAGCCACCGTGGCCCGCCCTTCTTCGATATTTCTTCATTTTCATTTCTTATGAAGAACTCAGCACCATCCCAGGTCTACACCAGTTCAGGCAGGTAAAGATCAAATGTAAGTCAACATCCAGATCCTCCCCTCCCCTGCCCCCTCTCCACCCCTCTCCCTTTTCTTTACCTATGTATGTATATAAATACACATATGTATATTTTTTGCTCGTGCGTGATTCCACCCACTGAACTGTACGTTCATTCACAAAGTTATTAAGGGCTTCCATTCTCCAAGTTGCCCTCCAGGCTACGTGGGACATGATATCCAGGGGTGAAAGTCTCTCTGGCGGCATGGGAGATGACTCCCAGGGATGAGTACGGCCCTGGCACCGTGGGGTCAGCAATTCCATCCTGACCAAAAAGGGGAAAATAAGTGTAACTAATGAAGTATCAGTGGCTGGTAGAGTTCAAATAGAGTCGAGAGGCTACTCTGGATGTCACTCTTATGCAAGCTTCAGTTAGACGTTGCTACCTATCATAACTGGTCAAACCCCAACCAAAACCGTCCCAGCCAATCCCAAGGAACACCTAGGGCATTATATATGATTCTACGAAGGTTCCATGCACTAGGGTAACTTTCCAGTAACCTACAACCTCCAGATGGGTCCCTGGACCAGATAAGTCCTGACACCTAGAGGGCCCAGCCTCTCCAGAGCATCAGCTGGTTCCGTCTCCCTACCCCATATTAGTGACAGGCCCTTCCAACATGAAAAAGTTAGAATGGGCATAGTCCAAATACCCCGAAAGAGTTCAAAGGTGATGGTGGAGTTATACAGAGAAGACAGTGTTTAATAAATGAGTATGATGGCTGAATTTTATTGGTACTTCCTTTAGTCTCCAGTATCTTAGAGAAGCTAGGAGTAAAAACCTAAAATTAGGGAACTGTAACCCATCCAAACTCTGAAATCTGTTCTACAAAAAATTGTGCCGTGCTTTGACATTTATTGTTTTTTAAGTATATATATGCTATTTTCTACAAAAAAGGAAAAAAAGTGATGATAAAAAATATATATATTCCTTCTAGCCTCCTGAATTCTGGAGCAGCTAGAAGGAAAAATCTGAGAGGATGGTATAGCGGCCCACGACAAACTCTGGGATCTGTCCTGTAACTACTTGTTGAAGTGTGCCTTGAAAACTATTGCTTTTTTCTTTTTTTGCTTTGTATGCATGTTATATTATACAATAAAAAAACATTTTTAAAAAAGTTATTAAGGGCTTATGAAGAGCTCTGTATTTTTCCAGCACTTTAAATGCAATAAAGGTTAGGAAGAAGCCTCACTATTTATAGCTAATTTACAATATATGAAGACTAAGAGAAAGAGAGAAACATAGTATAACATCCAAATTATTTGCTAGTGGATAGATGTGCGATTCAGTAAGGTAATAACATAGAAAGGAAAATATGTTGAGGAGTAGAAAGCACATATGCAAGTTCCTGAAAATATCTGCAGAGGCTGAAATGGTTATATCACTGCACTAAATTAAGAGTTGAGGTTATTTGGATTTGCTAATCCTTTGGAGAAGAGGCACACATGTCCTTAGAAGGATGTAATAAAACACTACAGCCATTTTTTTTATGAGAAAATTTGTCTTATAATTCACCCACTGGTATTATAGAAATACCCTTCTCTGAATATCATGTTTGTCAAGGTCTCAAGTTCCCTGGTAATAACTGTAGTGACTGCATGCATAAATCAATAGAAAACCCAAAAAAGACCACAGAATTAGCTTTCTTAGAAATACAGTTGGCTCAGCATGCAAATATTATTAGTGTTATTAGTACAGTATTATTAGTTTTAACTATTTTTCACTTGATTTGTTGCAGGTTGTCACTATAATACTGTAACCTGGAACCATTGGTGTACTGGAGCTGGCTTGGACTGACACAAGAAAACCAGTTATTAAATTTTTAAGAATATTGTAACCGGTTGTTAAACACAGCCATTGTTAAGAAATTAAATTATATACATTTACAATGAAATAAATTATGTTAACATATATAATGATTACTCAATACTCATTAGTTCCTAATTATTTTATTGCATTTTACTATTATCTAAGCTCTAGAGGTTATTTACAATTATTGTACCTGTATGGTAGAAAATATATTTGTTTTTTTCATGTTTTTTTTTACTTTTTATTCTGAAATAATTTCAAACTTCCAAGACAGCTGCAAAAATAACACAAATCCCACACAGAAAACTCCAACATACCCCAGTCCCTCCACAGATATTGAGATTCACCAATTTTAACATTTTTCCACCTTCACTGTATCATCCTCTCTATCATACAACTATCATCCATCCATCCATCCATCCATCCATCCATCCATCCATCATCCATCATCCATCCATCCATCCATCCATCCATCTATTCTATCTATCAATCATCTGTCTATCCTCTGAACATTTGAGAGCAGGCAGTACAATTATACTCCTTGAAAACATGGTACTTCTGTGCTGATTTGAGGCTGTTATATACCCCAGAAGAGACCATGCTCTTTGAACTCATCCCTGTGGGTGCAGACCTATTGTGGGTGGGACCATTTGGTTAGGCTATTTCAATTGAGATGTGACCCAATCCACTTCAGGTGGTCTTAATACTTTTATTGGAGTTCTTTATGAGAGGATAAAGGACAGGAAAAGCTGAGAGAGCTTAGAGAGAAAATCCCAGGAGAAGCTAAGAGAGGACCTACAGAGGAAGCCCCTGGAATCAGAAGCTGAAAGCAATGAACCTTAGGAGAGAAGGACCAGCAGACACTGGCCATGTGCCTTCCTTGTTGCAGAAGTTTCTCAGATGCTGGCAGCCTTTTTTCAGAGTCCAGATATCCTACTGATGCCTTAATTTGGACATTTTCATGGCCTAAGAACTGTATATTGTAAGTTAATAAATCCCATTGTGAAAGCTAACCCATTTCTGGCATATTGCATTCCAGCAGCTTTAGCAAACTAAAACGACTTCTGTGTACATTTCCTATGAAAAAGATATTCACTCATGTAATCACTTTAAATGCAGTATAACAAGTCAATAAATTTAACATTGATGTGAAGCTTACAGTATATATTTTGATTTTTTTCTTATAGCCCAATGTCCTTTGAGCCTTTTCTCCTCCTTTCTCAGATCCTGTCCAGTATCATACACTGCATTTAATTGTCATTAACCCTTTAGTTGCCACTTTTGAAATGGAAACATACAGAATAAATCTTCTGATCCCAACCCTTTCCAACCATACTATTCAGTGGGATTACATTTGCAATGTTGCAGTACTCTGGCCATCATCCATTACTAGAAATTGCCCTTCCCCCAAACAGAAACCCTACGTTCATTTTGGATTAACTCCCCATTGCCCCTGGCCACCACCCCACTAATCTGTACTCTATTTTTTGTCTCTATAGGTTTGCATGCATGCTGATTTTTTTTTGTGTGGTTACCATGGAGCTTAAATTTAACATCCTAAACCTATAAAAATTTCATTTGCTTTGATACCAATTTAACCTCAATGGTGTATATAAACTATATTCCTATGCCTCTCCAACCCCCACTTCTATATAGTTGTCACACATAATACATTAAATGTTATGAGTCCAAGTCCATTGATTTATCATTATATTTCATGCATTTGTCCTTTAGATGCTATAGGAAGTAAAAAGTGGAGTTACATATAAGAATACAACAATACTGATATTTATACCTACTCAAGTCAGTATCTTTACTAGAGATCTTTATTTCTTCATGTGGCTTCAGTCACTCGTCTAGTGTCATTTACTTTTAACCTGCAGAACTCCCTTTGGCATTTCTTGTATGGCTGCTCTACAGTAACAACGTCTCTCAGCTTTTGTTTATCTGGAATGTCTTAATATCCTTCTCTCATTTTTGGAAAGCAAACGGTCTTGCTGGATGTAGAATTCTTGGTTGGAAATGTTTTGCCATTAGGACTTTAAATATGTTGGCCCACTGCCTTCCTGCCTCCATGGTTTCTGATGAGAAATGGGCACTTAATCTTACTGAGATGCCCTTGCATATGATATGTTGCTCCTCTCTTGTGGCTTTCAAAACTCTCCCTTTATCTTTGGAATGAGACAGTTTGATTACAACATGGTGTGGGTCTATTTGTGTTTATCCTATTTAGAGTACACTAAGTATATTGGATGTATATATTACCGCTTTTCATTAAATTTGGGAATGTTTTCAGCCATTGAATATTCATTGGGGATATTCATTCACTGGGAATGTTTTCGACCATTGAATATTCTTACTGCTTTCTCTCTTTATCTTCTAGTTTGTCACAAGGTATATGCTGGTACACTTGATGGTATCCTAGAGCTTTCTCAAACACTGTTCACTTTTCTTCATTCTTTCTTTGTTGTGCTTCTCAGACTGGATGAGTTCAACAGTCTTTTCTTCAAGTTAATTGATTCTTTCTTCTGCCAGCTCCAATCTGCTGTTGAACTTCTCTAGGGAATTTTAAATTTCTGTTATTACTGTTGATATTAGCTCTGTTTGATTTCTTTTCACAATTTCCATCTCTCTATTGATACTCATCTATCATTTTACTGTTTTCCTTTAGTTCTTTGTCTATTTTTTTTCTTTGTTTGTTTAGGTCTTTAAACATATTTAAGACACTTTTTAAAAATTCTTGTCTGTAGTATGCTTATATGTTGTTTTATCAGTAAAAATATTTTTTAAAGATCTTGTCTGGAATGTCCCAGGTCTGATCCTAGTCAGTGATGCTTTCTAATGCTTTAATCTTTTCCTTCGCCTGGGCCATCATCTCCCATTTTTTGTGTTTTGTAATCTTTTGTTGAAACCTGGACACTTGGTATTTTAACCTGCTATCACTGGAATTTATACTCTGAAATGCCAATTTCTTAAGCTTATTCCCAGTGAGTGTTAGACAGAGCTTTTCTTGAATTCCAGGAGCTAATAATAATAGTAATGAGGTAAAAAGAAACTACCTTTCACAGTCTTTGCAGATTTACACGTGCCCTCAGGATGTGCATGAGGGTTCCCCTGCTCTTAAGAAACTGACCAGGGATCACAGGTTGTGTGCTGAGATGGTAAGGGAGGGGTCAGCCAAGACACTGTGCAGTCTACTGCCTTTTTCTTGATTTGACGTTCATGCTATTATTTCTGTCTTTAACTGTATTCTGAAGCATTGAGAAACATGCTTCTGCCTGTTCTTGTTGTTTGTTCAAACCTTCTCTCAGAGGATAGAGCCTGAAACTTTTTATTCCATGGTCTTGATCAAGGTTTTACAGAATGAAAATACTTTTTAATGGTGTACTACTGTACATCGCTTCCCAAACCCTGTGTTCAGTGAGGTCTGTAGCCACTGTACTGTGAGTAGCACAAAACATTGTGGAAGTATTCTTCCAGTATTCAAAAGCTGTTCTACAATTAACCAAGAAGACTCTTATTTCATTGACGATTGATGAATGAGTGAAGTTCCAACATATATCTTCAATGTATCACTTTCATCTTACTTTTACTTAAATGAAAATATCAACCAATGATCATGTCAAAACAACACTTGTCAATTGCAGTCATAGGTTGGTATGAATATAATATAGTGTAGAAATTAATGAATGTGGGTTTTTTCTCACACAAATAACGGATTTTTAATAAAACACACCATTTTCTGATAACATGAGCTAAATCATCAAAACCTATTAAATATTAGGAAGTGCCATTAAAGGGTAGTATTTGATTTCATGTCAGTGTTAATGAAAAACAGATTTTTATCTAAGCTTTCATAGTAAATAATTGTGAGTCTGGATTCACCATATTTCTCAAGACTATCATTTAAACAAGACCAATGTAGAGGAAACAAAAACCTTCCAAACTCAGGAAAAAGCTCAACTGTAAAATTTGTAAAATTTTTACAGTTTAGGAAAAACATTTGGTTCCATATAAGTTAATTCACTTAACTAAATTTTTAAAGTTATTTCTTAATGATCTTACATATAAAATTATTACATAAAGAGATAAAATGTGAAAAGGGGTACAGAAGGAGTATTTACAGTAAAAATTATTATTTGGTATAATTTCTTGATTACTTTCTTTTTACCTTGCACCATATTAAAATATAAATACTCAGTGTCAATTTTTCTCTCATATTCCTTTGTTATATGCCTTGTATTTCTCTTTTCTATATTACTTATACAAGTAATACATGCTCATGGTAAAATTTTTTATAATTTGTAAAGCAGACAAATATAGTCTGCGTATATCCCTAATTACACTCTCCTCTAAAAGACAATCACTTTAAACGTTTTATTATGTGTTTTTCTCTAACACACATATATATATATGCATTTTTTGAACACATGTCTGTGATGTGATTGGCAAATGATTTTTTTAGTCTTTCATTATATTTTCATGCCTAGGCATGATTTTCAATTGCTCAAAAACACGTTGATGTGCTAGACTTTGTGTGCAAACAGATACAACTTTTCCAATATGCAGTCAATTCCCAAATTTTTATGACATTCTTCAAAAGCGTCAACCTTCTCAAGACAATGAATATTGTGTTTTGTACCAAACAGCCTCTTACTTTCAGTGTCTGGACTATGAAATGGTGGGTCTCTGTGTTTAGTTGGAGCATAAGAAACAACAAACACAAGGTACTAGAATCCTCTTCTTGTTAAGGACAACATTACATCAGCGTGGCATTCTCGATCACCTGGATTATAGCAAGTAAGGCTCCCCCATTCCAAATCCTGTCAAGTTTGCCAACATTAACTCTGGAAATACAAAAAGTGCTGCAACAGTACAATGAAATGCTCCCTGAAGGACTCAAACATTTTGGCTCCAGGAATTTCGGCAATTGGTTCTACTGAGTAGGAAAGATTCTGCTCTGTAAAAAATTCTCGAATCCCAAGTTCACTGCTCTCCACACCAAGTACGCTGTGCCCCCCATCTGCAAACCATCTCATCTCAACTGCTTTTCCCCAAAGAGGAAAAAATATCCTGAGTCCACTCTTGCCATTAAGAAAAGTATCTTTACTTAATGGTTAGATTAATGCGTGCTTCTTTAATAGCAATGTCCTCGTTCTTGGTGAAATGGAAAGTTGCAGCTCACCCACTTTTCTTATCATTCTTTCAGAGTTAGTACTCGGTTTTTCTGTACTTCTTTATTAGGGTACTCATTAATTTCGAATAAAGTTCTTGTATCATTCATAGTTTTGTAGACACCTTCGCCTGGCAAGCAGTTATCTTCAAGCCTCTCTAGCCACCAACTGCCTGCCCAACAAATATGTTTTGTGAAAATCAACTGGTCTGCATGGAATTAACAATAGAGTATTGCATACTTCATTATTATTTGTAAATTGTGTGTTATACATCTTTCATACAATTCATAATATCTATATGTATGAAAATGTATTCAGATTTTTTTTTTCAGAGAGCAGCTGTTCAACACAACTGCTTCAGACTTGGAAGCAACGGCTTTGCCACTAATGGCGTCCAAGTAGCAACATTTTGTGGCTAGTTGGCTGTATCTAGAAATGACTTAATAAATAAACAGGGACTATTCCATAGCTCTGCAATCATACTCTTACACTGAGAAATTGGGAGCAAATAAAATGAGTAAATAACACTAAGAAAATGATATTATTCATAAGGCAATTTATTGATTTTACTTAATTCTATTGTGTTGTACAAGGCTTGTCTCAAGTCTAATTAATTGGATTACTTACTTCTCAGAACAGGGACCAAAGGGCATACTTCATGTCTATACAGAATTTCCAGTTGTCGTACATTTTTACATATCATCTCACTCATCCACATAAACATTTATGAATCGATAGGACAGGTATTATCCTGGACACACAGCTGAGGAAACTGAGGCTCAGAGGACTGAGTTCTGTTCAGTGTTGCACAGCTTTTCCATAACAGAATTTCCAGTAGCCTTACCATTGAAGACAGGCTCAGCCTTTCCAAAAAGATTCTCCTTTTCAGTAAAACTGCTGACCCTCTTGAGTGAAGCCTTCTTTCACTCTTCCAGCTGTGAGAAATACAGTGGACTAAAATGGTAATAGCAAATGAGATTGGTGAAGTGAGGTCTGCAGTGCATTTCAGGGAAAGATTTTTTTTTTCTTTTCTGTGTTCTGAATTCTGAATGGCAGATTGAAGATTGCTTTCTGTCTTAATGTATGCTGTGAGTTTCTTTTTACGATTATCAATGAGTTCTCACATGAGTATGCAATCATAATAAGAGTCAAACTCCAACAATTTCCTGACAAGTTATAAAACAATAAATATCCTTAAATGGATATCACAGAACATGATATTTTTTATACCAGAAGCATGACATCTATAAATCATCAAAGTATTACTCTTAAGATCTTTATTCACTTGGAGAAACTAGAGGAAAAATGCATAAAGTGTTATCTAGAGTAAACAACTGTAAATTTGGAAAAAGTGAAAGATTCAGAATTCTTATAATGCTTATATAAATTAGAGAATAGAATATTCATATACCCCAATTCCTCTCCTCCCACATTTGGCCTTTCCCTATACTTCAAAAGGTCTGAGAACTTAGCACATGGTATTGAAAATAAAATATTAGTGGCTTCCCAAGAAATATAATTTTCAAGTATACAATCTTATTGCAGTTCTGTTCTAGTTTGCTAACTGCTAGAATACGATAAACCAGAAACAGAATGGCTTTTAAAAAGAGGAATTTAATAAGTTGCTAGTTTACAGTTCTAAGGCCAAGAAAATGTCCCAGTTAAAACAAGTTTATAGAAATGTCCAATCTAAGGTATCCCGGGAAAGATATCTTGGTTCAAGAAGGCTGATGAAGTTCAGAGTTTCTCTCTCAAGTGAGAAGGCACATGGAACATGATCAGGGCTTCTCTCTCATCTGGAAGGGCACATGGTGAATGCAGTGTCATCTGCTAACTTCTTCTTTGGCTTCCTGTTTCATGAAGCTCCCCGGGAGGCATTTTCCTTCTTCATCTCCAAGCGTCACTGGCTGGTGAACTCTGCTTCTCATGGCTATGTCGTTCTTCTCTGCTCTCTCTTAATCTCTCATTCTCTAAAATGTTTCCTCTTTTATAGGACTTCAGAAACTAATTAAGACCCACCCAAATGGGTGGAGAGGGCTCTACCTAATCCAGCTTAACAACCACTCTTGATTAAACCACATCTCCAGGGAGATGATCTAATTATAGTTTCAAGCATACAGTAATGACTAGGGATTAGAGGAAACAGCTGCCTTTACAAAATGGGATTAGGATTAAAACATGATTTTGCTAGGGTACAAACACCATTTCAAACCAGCACAAGGTCCATTATATTTGCTATCGTATTTTAAAATGAGCCCTGGGGAGAAGGTATTGGGTCTAAAATTTAGAAACTCAATCTGATCAAACAAGTTAGAGTTCAAGGACGAAGGAGTCAGATGGAACCTATCTCTTCCCTTTTTTTCTTCATTAGAGAAGTGATGAGTTTATAGAACAATCATGCATAAAATACAGGATTCCCACATACCCCCCATTATTAAAACCTTGTAGTGGTATGGAGCATTTGTTACAATTTAAGATGATGCTTTTTAATACTATTAACTATAGCCCATGGTTTAATTTAGGGTTCCCTTTTTGTAGTGTAGTTCTATGGATTTCTTTTTCCTTCATGGGCAGGCACCACCATGGATTTTTTATTTTGGTTTTTTTTTGTATGCTCTATATCCAGGGTCACATTTCATTCTTTTTTCATGTGAGTATCCCATTATTACAGTACCATTTGTTGAATTTTTGTTTGTTTGATTTTTCTTTCTTTGCTTGTTTTGGGTAAGTGCTTGGGCTGAAATCGAACCAGGGTCTCAGGCATGGCAGGTGAGAATTCTCCCACTGAGCCACTGTTGCACCACCCTCAAGCACAGGTTTTTATTCGTAATGATTAACATTGATTCTAAGAAGCCAGTTTAAATGCACCAGACTCTCGGGTTGCTTCTGACCTTCCTATAGCCCTATGTGTCTCCATTTCAGGAGGAATTAGCTTGCTTGTGAGCACATCGTATATCACTGAAGAAGTCGCGCTCCTAAGGCGTGTCACATTAGTTCTCATGTAGACAGAGGATACTTCGAATTCGAAGCTGAGGGCAAACAGTTGCCCTGGGAGCAGATGAAATTGCCCTCCTACAATTTCATGCATTTTCTTTGCACAACACAGTCCTTCAGAACACAATGCAAATTACACACATAATGGTAAAAAAGTCCCTCAGAGAAACAATGAAATGTTTGCTTCATTTTCCAGACCTAGTGGATGATTTACCTTTTGTTAACAAAAGGAAACTCCTTTGATGTTACAGAATCTTTGCTTTCAAGCATTGATTTTATGAAACATCAGAGCTTTCTCTCTCTTTGCATCTACCATAAAAATGTTGCAGCTTTATCCTATGTAAAAAATTTAGTGTTTCTCGGAAATTTTCCTAACTTTGCACAGTTCTAATCATGTGTATATTGTTATCATTGGTGGTAAAAATAATAATTACCATATGCCGGGAATTATGACATGCAATTGTTCACTATCTCATTTAATCCTCAAGACAAATCTTCAGGGTACACGCTGTTGTGTATTTTTCAGACAAAGACACAGTTGTGGAGAAATCAAATATCTTGCCCAAGGGTACAGAGCCTGCTGGGGGTGGAATTCTGCTTGATTCTATGGCATCCTTCTTCAAAATTTCACTCATTGCATCAGGGGAGGAAAGGTGAACTTTCAAAAGTTCAGACAGAACTTTTGAAAAATAACGTATGAAAATGGAATTAATTTGTGTTCTGCCTAGTTATCAACAGATAACATACATTTCAACTGACTTCAACCGCAATACTGCCATTTTTGACCTATGCTGTTTTTTGGGTTTTGTATATTCTGATCTCAGCTTTTTAACAGGAGGTAACCATGGGCTAGTGGAAATATGTAAGTGCAAAATTGGGAGATTTTATCTGTTCCCTTGAGTTCACATTATACAATTTTCTTGTACTTCTTTTTATTTCGCGCTGCTATACCTGAAGCACTCTTTTCTTTAAAAAAAAAAAACTTAATTTTCTGGAAGGTTTAAGTGATACTTTCATTGACTATGACTGTACAAGTGCCAAATCATTTCCATTTAACAGGAAGGCAATTTGGGATCTTTTTCTTGTTTGGTTCAGTTCAGTTTGGGTATGGCTGGCCAGATTTACTTAGAAAGAGTACATTTATTTAAAGAAATAACCTGCTTTATTAAACCAGCTTAAAATGAGCTACGATATTTATTAAAAGATTTAAATCTTAAGGCAAATTTTAAAAATCAAATGCCAAAGTTTGAATTCTTTGATAAGTGAAAATTGAACTAAAATATTCTTCTAATGTATCTAGGAGTTTGAAAGAGCCATGAAAATTTTGCAATGAGTCATTCTGGACTACATTTTTTCCCCTTAACTTCACTATTTGTATTTTCAATTTGAGGTCTACCTTCCTAGATCTGAGATCCTTACTCAGACTGTTAAGTCACAATAAACTGTCGGACACTCAAACCTACTCCTTTCCAGAAAGAATCATGCTGTCTTTTAAAATATTCACCTTATTATTTTAAAAGAGTGGACCATTTTTTCTGTTTGAGATAGTCCAAAACGTTTCAAATAAACAGTAACATGATGTAGGTCTCTGAGTTTTATTATCAATTCTCCAGAAGCCCTAATTTCTTTCTCCACCTGAAACAAAAGAAGAGAAATCCCATACAGTTTCTCTCACTGCAAAGAAAGGAAGCACCTGACTGCTCTGATTTCCCCTCCCACAGGTTTATTAGCTGTGAATTCCCTTAAAAATTATAATATATGGAATAAGATTTCATTAGGTTTGTTTTCAAAAACTCTTTAAAACAGTTTCAATGGTTACATTTTCTCATATTAAAAAAAATCATTATTGTTATTATAAAGAGTTTATATTCCCCCTGTTGAAAACACTGAACAGAACCTTAGCAGAGATACTTTAAACTTGGTTTATTACAAGGTTTTAAACATATTGCAAATATAATTCAAATTAGGTGAGAAGTACAGGTGATTTTTACTCAAATTTTAAATGGAAAGACAAAACAAGAAAACTGCTGCTAAACAGGAAAGATCAATCGGTTGCCCCAAATTCAAAACTTCAGGGAAAAAAACTTTGAAATAGTAACACAATGTGCTGCATTAACACAATGCAACAGCAGACAGCTTTTCTCTTAGGAAATGGATGGGCAATTAGTGTTTTGCAGGAGCTTGAATAGACTTCAAAGACTGAATGAGTCATCTACAATTCGTGCTTTAGAATTTTATTGAGCATAACCTTTTGCACTTTGTAGTATAGTTCTGAAAACTCATCTTTCTGTAAAAACAAATTGAATCTCATTTCTTTGGTTTGAGTTCCGGCAGATAGGTAACAAAGCAAGGACTTCAAATCAATAATCATTCTTCCTGCAGGAATGGAATTGTATTTTCTTTACTTTCTATTTCTTTAAGTCATTGGCTCTTCAATTATTATTAAAGCATTATCTCTTAAATATCTAGACTCCTCAGTGACTACAAAATGCTGAGACTATTTAGTGTGAATATGCCCAATCACATACCATGTGAATAAATGCAGCCAACAATAATGCCTATTTTTCTTCACTTACCAAAAACACTTAATAGAGACAAATCCTCCGTGTTCTTTAAAAAGCAGGCCAAACTATTTCAAGAAGTGCTTCTATAGTTATATGTAAATTTATATGTTAAATGTACTTATTTAATTTTTTTTACAATTAAAATGAATAAGAAAACACATTTCTGTGTTTCTGTCTATATGTGTACCCAAGATTAAGGAAAACAAATAACCAGAAAGGCAAGGTAATCAGAAAGTTATCCCTTAGATTAGGAAAATTAGAATAATAACATAATAGATTCTTTACATTGAATATTTGCCATGGGTCTGAGCCTATGTTAAAACGTCTTATATATATTATCTCATTTAATCTTCACAATAAGTTTAAGAGGTTGTTTCATTTTTTTTTTTTTCTTTTTTGGTGCATGGTCTGGGAATCACACCCAGGTCTCCCACATGGAAGGTGAGCATTCTACCACTGAGCCAGTTGTACACCCCACCTCCTTTTCAAAACGGGGAAACTAAGAATTAGAGAATGTAAGTTATTTGCCAAAGTGGTGCCATGTGACCAGTTAGGTCTAAGCTAAAGTCCAACCTGGTCTGTCTGATTCTAAAGACCATGTTCTTATACCACTCTCGACACCACCTGCCCCAGGGAACGCAACGTGGCTGCCATGAGAAGGTACAGTAAGCCATTTCTTCTAGTACAGCCTCTGGATTTGAGATGTTAGCAAGAGCTGGAACAGACTTCATTTTAAATGTATAACAGCACCACAACAGCCTGAAACTGCATATACAGTACAACACAGATTGCCTTAAGAATAAATTTTAGCAAAAATGTGAGTTCAAAGGAAGCAGTGATATTGGTACATAATACAGCATAATTGACAGAATAAATTTTTCCTCACTGAAAACACACGCATGCACACACACACACACACACACAATAGTAATGAGGTTTTATAGACATCTTGAGAAAGTTCCAGAATTAGATTTTTATTTATCTGTCTTATTTGTGGAGCAAAAGGAATGACATTCCATTTGGCAGGGATACTTTCTAGAAGCAAAGAATGAATAAACCACCTAGACAAAATCCATGGAGAGGGACTGGAGAGAATGTACACTTCAATATCCATACGAGATATTAAGAAGACAAAAAGAGTTTTCTTGATTGCTTCTATCAGGTAGTTATGGTCTTTTGCAGAAGGAAATGAAACTTCTCAGCCTTAAAGAGTGATGAAAAAAGTTGCACTAAGAAATAAGGTAGTCTCCCCTTAGATATTTTTTAATTAAGTGAATTAAATGATGCTATATTTGCATATTATATTGCAAAACATATTTTCCGGATATACATTTATTCTGTCATATTTTAATGGTTAAAAGTGACTGAATCTTATACTAATCTCTGTCTTTTCAGTCATTTCTTTCCTAGGTAAAGCCTAAATCAGTACTCCTCTAAGTTTAGTGCAGTGGTTCCCAACTAAGGGATATTTCTAGTAAGTAGAGACATGAATGCCATGAAACATCATAGTACACAGGACAGCTTCCCACAACGGGAATTTTCTGGTTCAAAATGTCAAAAGTGCTGACACTATTACTATGACTATTAAACTATTATTATTACAGTACTACCCTAATTTCTAGTAACAGAAGATTCTCCTGGGAACTTATTACAAATACAAGTCCTGGGTATTGCCTGCAGCAATTCTGATCAGAAGGGTGCAAATGGAATTCAGGAATCAGCATCTAGGTTATTTTTCTAAGCTCACACTCTGAAAAACATTGAATCAAGTACTCAGCCAATTCAATCAAAGACAAGAAAATACCACTTGATGGCCATTACCTCACTTATAAGAATCCTGGGCACCGTGGGACTGCCAATGCCTTCCTGACCAAATAGGGGAAAAGAAATGTACCAAAATAAGGTATCAGTGGCTAAGGGAGTCCAGATAGAGTCAAGAGGCTATTCTAGAGGCTACTCTTCTGCAAGTTTCAGCTAGATAATTGCTAATTGCCATGATTTGCCAACCCCCAACCAACATTATTCCTGTTAGCCCTAAAGAACACCTAGGCTTTATCTGAGATCCTACAAAAGTTATGTGCACCAAGTTTACTTTTCAGAAACCTAAAACCTTCAGGTGGTTCCCAGATCAGATAAGTCCTGAAACCCAGAGGGGCAGCTCCAAAGAACATCAACTGGCTCCATCTCCTTATCCCATTTTATTGACACCCCTTTTCAACATGAAGAAAGTTCTAATGGGCATGCTCAAATATCCCTAAAGACTGGGGAAGGATCAAAGGAGAAGGAGGAGTTATAACAGAGCAGTTAGGATTTAACAAATGAGTATGATTACTGAATCATTATATTGATATTTCTTTTAGTCTTCTGTGTTTTGGAGCAGGAAAAAACTGAAATTGTGGAACTTTGAAACCTGTTCTATAACAACTTATTAAAATGTACTTTGAAATGTATTGCTTTTTTTGTATATATGTTATATTTCACAATAAAATCGTTAAAAAAAAAGAGAATGTGGCTTAAAGAGAGTTAACCATTTCACTAGGGCTAGTCATACAACTAGAAATTAAAGTCAGATTTCTTGTATTACATATGAAAATGAAGCTGTCGGTCAGGAGGAGAGGCACATCCATGAGTTAGTTAGAACTGCAGAATCCTAGGTCCCACCCTAGACCAACTAACTCACAATCCGCATTTTCACACGATCCATGGCTTTTATGGTTGTTCAGCTTTAGATGAAATAACAAATGTAAAATATATAAATATAGTGTCTCTGATATTCAATCGCTGTTACAGGTGGAATGGTAGGGATGGCAAGGGTGACAGTATAAATGAGACAGTAGAGAGAAACTGAAGACTGGAAATAATTTAATGAAAAAGCTTCCTAAGGAGAGGTAGGAATGGATTCCGAGGTTATTCGTTTTCTATTTTTGTGCTTCAAATGACTCAAAACCTATTTAAGTCAAAACACCCACTTATTATTTTACAGTTCTGTAGGTATGGGTAGTTTTTTCTGCTCGATGTATCCATCACACAACTGAAAAGTAGGTGTTAGCCAGACTGGGTTCTCATTTGGAGGCGCTGAGGACTCCTTAGTTCATTCTTCTTGTTGGTAGAATTAGGTTATTTGTAGTTGTGGGATTCAGGTCCTTGTTGAGTATCAGCAGGGGCCACTGACACATGGCCCCATAATTTTCCTGTCAGCAACAGTTCGTTGAATTCTCAAGCTGTGCATCTCTGAATTTCTACTCTGCCATTAGCTGAAGAAAAGAAAAAGTCCCTGCTTTTGAAGGGTTCCTGTGATCAGGTTAAGACACCCAGATAATTCCCCTTTAAGTCAACTCTGTTGTATAATATAACCCGTGAGTAGAAGCCATCACGTCCACAACTGTGAGGATTGTACTGGGACATCTTAGGAACCCCAGAGGACATCTTAGCATCCGTCCTCCCACCCAGAGCTGCCGAAGTGGTCAGTCTAAAATGGAAGGGTAATTCCTGTGGTATAAGGACAGAGAGAGGAAGGGAGGAGTGCTGGGGCATTTGTAAACCTGGAGGCAGAGGATGTCTAAACACAACTACTTTCTTTGCCAAGTAAGTGTTTGTTTTGCTAAAACTGAATGGGAAAGTTTCCGTTTCAAAGCTTGAAGGAGAGTGGAACAGTTTTGAAACAACTGCTATGCACAAGGGAGAGTCGAACAATGGAGAAATGTCGCTGATGGCGGGGAGGTCCCAGCAGAGGATGGGATGTGTCTTAAAAGAGCAGAGGTGTTTTACGCAAGGGTGGGGCAGCATGGACTGGAAGCCGTTTGATAGAAAGGAGGAGGTGGGGGAAAGAGCAGCTTCCACTTTAGAGAAATGCAAAGACACAGAAGGGAGTCTGTTTTCTCTCCACTCAGGTAAATACCTGGAGGAGAGATTTGCTAACATTTTTTAACGTAGAATGAATATGAAGTAAAGAGCACCGCATATCCTTTGAGCTCCAGGATTTTAAATAGGTGGATGGTACCACTGAATCAATTTTTCACAAGGATTTTAAAAGCCACAGGATGACATAAATTCATCATTTCTCATGGGACTATAAGATGAATGCTGTGGTTACTTTACTAATAGTGGAGGTTCTCTTGAAAGAGACAAGATAATGATGGTCAAATGATATAGAATAGAGGGGCAATTCTCTTATCATCCCTCATATTTTATTACAGAAAGGAGATTGTGAAGCATTAGACTGACAAAAACCCTGGGTGATGCCTCGTTTGTCTTACTTCTCACAGGTTCCTCAGCCTTGGGAGAATGCTCTTTGTCCTTGGCAGTCCACACCCAGATGCACTTGGCTTCATCTTGGAGAGAGAAGGAAAGTTTATATCCTGTCCACGCCACCCTCCTTTACCATCAGGGACTCCACACTAATGGTGTGCTGGCTCAGTTTAGTTGATGCTCGGCTTTTGTTTATGCATAATAATTTTAGAAAACGTTAAACAGGATCCCTGTTTACAATTTTTTTTTTAAATCTTTAAAGCTGTCTTGAGGAAAACCAGGTTTTCTGAAGAACATGCTCGTCATTTCCAAAAAAATGATGTCTTTAGTTAAGAATAATAAAAACCCCATGTTGGACAGGAGTTAGACAGTTCTAGTTACTTGGTCAATGGGCAAGACACCCACAGGGCTTAAGGTCTTCAGTTCTAATTTTTTGGTAAGCTGGCATTTACTCTCAATTTACTCAGCACTCCCGCCCTCTCTGCTCCCCCACTCTCCCATGGTTGACACATTCTCTGCTGGCAGACTGGCTGTTTATCCTCTTTGCCATCTTGTGGCTCGGGGTTTTCTGGGTGTCTGTCAGTGCTGACACTGAGGTGGCCTTGGGTCTCCTTGATTTTTCTCATGTGTCCTCTTTAGCCTGTGTTTTGGACACAGGGCTCCTGTGCAATCGTGTTGCATAACTCCTGTCCATATTCTGCCTCACTGGCCCACCTTGTTCTCCTGCTCCCCAGCTGTAGGCACCTCCACCACTTCTCCCTGCACAGGAGGGTGGAGACACCGTGGCCGATGCCTGTAGGGTCTCCACAGGGAGTGAAGTGGGAACCGTGGCCTGAGGTCAGGCCGGCGCCACTAGGCCTGGCTTTCGGGGCATTCCCCATCTAATAATTCTGCTGGTTATTGTGCAGAGCACCCCAACAGTATCTTCTAAAAGGGTTACAGACCGCAGTGTGTTTATAGTTGCATGGAAGCCCTATCGGGACCTAAACCATTTGCTGCTTCTGCCCTTTCTCCTCCTACAGGAAACTGCAGTTTCTCTTTCTCCTAATCTGCAAGGTACTTCCTGGGGTTATTCTTCTTTGTGGCAGTCTGGTATGCAAATACCTCTTCCCTGGTGCCATTCCTGTTGATGAAACATATTGGTTTCTTACACTGAAATTTTACTGTTCCCAGAGCCGTCCTTCTGATGACTGGCATGTCTTGTCCCCGCCAGGTTTAGTGTCTGCCCACGCAGCAGTGAATGGGCTCAGAGCTCTTGGGGGTCCACTCTCAGTTCTACATGGCGTTCTTTTAATGTAATCTTTAAAAACTATACTTGAGTATCAGTAAAAAATGAAGTTGGGTTTAAACCATGCAAGTCTATTATGGTTTCATGCAGAATGATATTCTCCCATAGGTTCGAATTTCTGGCAAGATACTCTTAAAAGAGGTTGTAAGATGTTTAGCATAGATCTTTTTTTTTAGCATAGATTTTTAAGAAAATGCCACCATTTGAGGATGAGTTAGTAAGGAATAGCAAGACAAAGATTCTGTATATCTGTTTCCCTTGCGATATGACCATGAATGTATTTACAATAAAACAATGCTTAATGCCATGGCTGGTACATCTCAAGACATAGAAAATAGAAAATGCTTTTCACAAAAGCATCATACCTGGTTTTGCTGCCTTGCCTTAAAGCCAAATTTTTTTTTGTTGTTGTTCTGTTTAAGTTGGCTTAAGCCTGCAAATACACAACAAAATGAAATGAATATTTTTGAATCTTCCTACAATTTACATGTTTGTTTAGATGTGATCCAAGAAAAACACTATTATGGAGAAAGATAAGGCCGACTGACAAATACAAATAAAATAATGTTGACTGCTTTCCATTAAATGTTCACCGTATGCTAGGCATTCTGGTAGGTCATCACTGAATTTTCTCAATTTGATGAGACTGTTATTATTATTATCCCTATTTACAGAAGAGCAAACTGAGACTCAAAAATTCTGGACCACCTATCATAGTCTAGAAGGAGATTTAGGATTTGAATCCAAAGTCAGCTACTTTATATCCCCCTTAAAAAAATCACATGCCATTCCTTTGTTGAAGTCTTTCATGACTTCTCCTTTCACTAAATACATCTGAAGTTATTACTACATCTTATCTGGAAGGTTCCCAGCTAGCTCTTGCTTCATTTCTACCACTTGTCCCTTACTCACTCAGTTTTAACTCCTGCTTTTCAGCTTTTGCATTGCTTTTCTCTCTTCCTACATTTTATCCCCATAAATATCAATATGTCTCGCTTCTTTACTTCTTTTATATTTTTGCTCAAGTGTTAACTTTTCAGATGGGCCTTAACCCTCTCTTTTCTTGCCTTGATTCACATTTCCTCAAAGCACGTATTACCTTATTATATTATATTACCGAAGCACTTTTTGCTGCTTATGTATTAGTTCATTTGCTTATTGTCTGTAGCCACATTTTCTGCATGAACAGAATTTTGTTTGTTCGGTGCTATGTCCTCTATGGCTAGGACAAAGCCCGTCATGGAATAGTCATTCCAATATTATGGAGACAACATATAAACTATTAACATTTTGCATCAAAGGAAAACCTGTGTGGTGTAGCTGATAGTTCCAGTGCAGGAAGAGTCCACAGAAATTTGTTGCCAACACAACATTCAGTTCAGGAAGGGTTTTATTGAGCATATATTATTTTCAGAGAGGAATTAAAGGGCTCAGTTTCCTGATTTTAATACAATAATACAATATTTTAATACAATAAGGGCAAGAGTCAGATCAATATCAAGAAAAATGCTTAATTTTAGACAAGGCAGAGTATTTCCAAGGAGAAAACAGTGAGAAAGTTTATCTGAGATGAATGGAGAGGAAAAAAGGTAAAAAAATAAAAAGGAGACTAGAAGTGTGGGATTCTTTTGAGCAGCCTGTGATAGTTGACAAGAGGAAACTTTCAGATGGCCTAAGGCACTGTAAGCACCTACAGGTGTCCAGAGACTGTCAGTAGAAGCCCAGTAAGAAGGTCATGTGAGGAAATGACCAGGCTACAGTGCTAAGAATTTCCTGGAAAAGATGCGATTTTAGGTTGCAGTTACGGTTAAGAAGAGTCTGACGGGCCATGGGCTTGAAGTGATAATGGGGGTGGAAAGAGAAAAAAGGAAACAAAAATTTATTTAGATCCTACTACTAGTCAGATGCTTCTTTCAACCTCACGTACACGTCTTTAAATTATTATAGCCACCCATCAGAAGATATTAGTTGATACCATTATTTAACTTTTATAAAGAAGGAAGTTGATCAAAAAAAGCTGAGGAACTTGCTCAAGTTATTAACTTGCTTAGTTCTCTGTGCTCAAATCCAAGTCTGCCTCTCTCCAGTGTCCATTTACTCTCTCTCAGACACACACACATACTCTCTCTCTCTTATTCATTTTTTCTGATAGTTTAGATAATTAGGATTTAATGCAGTTCCATATGCCCAACAAAGACAATTTTTTTAAACCATGTATAAAAGAAAAAGCACAAATGCTCCAATAGTGTTTATAGCTTTTTCTTTTATTGAAGTATTTGGTGTACTTTTCCTTCTCTGTAATAATTGTTCTCATGTCTTTTCCTCTACGAGGGTTATCTGTCTATTAGAGTTGACAGAGTTCCTTTCCTACCATCATATCACTTAGCGCATTGTTTTATGCACAGCAGATACTCAAATTATTTTCTGTCAAAAATAGAGTTAAAATTTTATGAACAACATAATATATGGCAGTATCTTACAAGTTGTCACCATTGCTGTAAAGATGATTATTCTTGGTCATGGGATTTAGAATACCTAAAATAGACTTGAATTGAAAATATATATCCTCTATTAACATATAGATCAGGTGAGTAATTTTGAGAAGATAAAACAATTCATGCCTATTTTCCTGCTCCCAAAATAGAATGGCTTTGTGCTTTCTTTACAAGTTCTTTCAAACTCCTTTGCTTTTTAATTCAAAACCTTTCAAATGAAATAATTTATAATTCATATTTAAGGAGAAAGAACATAGACTTTCAATCCAAGTGATTCAAGTCAGAAAGTGTTTCGTGATTATCTGCCTCTGGGTCAAGGCACTGCCTTGTCAGAAGCTTTGGTCAATGGATCGTGTCTGTAAGTTGCATGCTAATCTCCTGGGAGATAAGGCTGTGCCTTCCCTGATATGAATGGGTCTTTCAGATGGTAGCTCTGCAGTTGGAGAATATAAACTCCACAAAAGATATTTTCATTTGCTAATGACAGACCATTTCACTCATTTTTTTTTTCTGTGATGAATGGGCTAGCTGCATAAATTTAAAAATTGTGTGAAATTACATTTTTCTTTATCGCTCAGAGGTCTGCCTTGCAACATTTTAAAGTTTTTTGTGGCTTTTAAGGATGTTTCTGCGTTATACTTTGTGACTTCTGTAGTAATGCTTTACATGCTCACTGTAGAAAAACTACCATATGGGAAATCATAAATTAATTCTTTAAGAAATCAATTTTCTTAGGCAAAAGTGACCATCACCAAGAAATCAAGAACGTGGGATCAGCAGAAGAGCCCTAAGATTTATTTGGGGAGCTCCTGTTTATTTGTTTTGTGAGTTTTTATTTTCATTTCCTAAAAACTTTCAGGGGTATGAAGATATCAGTGCAAGAAGCAAGCCTATGCAAACAGGCTTGTTTCCTGTATTCCTGTCAGTTTTATTGAGACATAATTTAAACACAATAAAATTCACCAATTTTAAATAAGAACACTTTGAAGACTTTGGAGAAATGTATACAGCTGGGTAACCATGAGCACAGTCTTAATTCTGAATGTTTCCATCAACCCATAAAGTTCCCGAATGTCCTTTTGCAGTCAACCCTCTCCCTCTAACCTAGCGAGGTAGGTAACCACCAAGCCGCTTTTAGTTACCATAGTTTTGCTTTCACCAGACTGTCCACATCAGTGGAATCACAAGTGTTCTTTTGTATCTGGCTCCTTTCCCTTAGCATAGTACCACTGAGATTTATCCATGTGTGCTGCATAGTGGTTTGAAGTGGTGTGTCCCCCCAAAACACGTTCTTAAATATTTCCCTTTATTGTGGGTGTGCACCCATTGTAAGTAGGAGGTTTTGACGAGGCTGCTTCAGTCAGGGTATGACCTACATTATTCAGGAGGGGCCTTGATCCTATCATTGTGTTCTTTTATAAATGGAATGAATACAGAGAGAGAGAGAGAGAGAAAGAGAAGCTGAAATCAACGAAACCCAGAAGAGAAGGGAAAGTACATCAGGCGCCATGATGTACCTTGTCTCGTGGCAGAGGAGCCAAAGATCACCTGCAACCAGTTTTCACGAATAAAATAACACCTTGATGATGCCCTGATTTGGACATTTTCTTGGCCTCAAACTGTAAACTAATACATTTTCATTATTTAAGCCAACCCGTTTCATGGTATCTGCTCTCAGCAGCCTAGGAAACTAAAACACTGAATTCATCAATAGTTCACTCCTTTTTATTGGTAAACAGGATGCCCTTGTATGGTTATACGAGGATTTGCTTATGCATTTACCATCTGATCGGAATTTTGGTTGTTATAGAATTTAGTCATTAATAAATAAAGCTATATTATCTGTTTTGTGTGCATACATATTTTTATTTCATTTGGGTAAATACTTGGGAGTGGAATGGCTGTATTATATGGGAAATGTATGTTTGACTTCATAAGAACTGCCAAACTGTTGTTTAACATGTTCACTAATGTTTAGTATTATCAGCCTTTATTTTAGTCATTTTGGTAGGTGTGAAATGGTGTCTTGCTGTAGTTTTTATTTGTTTTGCCCTGAGGAGTGATGATGTTGAGCATATTTTCATGCATTTATTTACCGTCTATATCTTTTCTTTAGTGAAGGGACTGCTCAATCTTTTGCTATTTGGGGAGCTGTTTGTCTTCTTATATCAGTTACTTTTACAACAGAGAAAGCAACATTAGTTTTGTCTGGGGAGACTGACTTTTACATGTCTGTAGCCCCTGTAGTCTGTGACTGAAGCAATGACATCTGGTCAGTGAGCTCCAAAGAACTAGTGCAATTCTGAGAATTAGAGTCTTGAACAGATAAAATAATAGAATTCCTTCATATGGCTCTTTAAATATATATCTAATTATCTCCTTAAACCTACAATTTTCTCTACAGAACTAGAACCCAGGAACCCAGAAACAGTATTTTTCTCTGTTTTGTGCCATGTCACATGTGGCCTTGAGGTGTAGTTTTCAATGCAAAATGCTCTTGGTCTACTGGCAGTACTTCAGTGACTCATTCTGTGGCTTGTAGCTTTGCCCACCTTAAAATGGTGATATCTGACTATCTTAATGATTTCTTGTAAGCAAAACCACAGTTATCCATTTCACAGAAGTAAAGACAAGGCAACTATAAATGTAGTAGAGTACTACATATATGATGCAATAACCTTTGACTGCTTTGTTCACTGTGCAATTTTAAGAGCCTACGCAATATGTGACATATATAAGATGCTCAAATAGTCACTGAATGAATATTGAAAGGAGAAAAAAATCATATCAAATCAAGAATACAGAAATTTAGCAGTCCTGGGCGGCTGCCATGGCTCAGCAGGCAGAGCTCTGACCTGCCTTGCTGGAGGTCTGGAGTTCGATCCCTGGTGCCTCCTACCCATATGCAAATTTAAAAAAAAAAAAGAAAAGAAATCTAGCAGTCCTGAGTGTTAATTCTGTTTCAAATACTTCCTTACCATGCAAAAGGGATTTGGTATTTATCAACCCGTCCCATTATTTACAAAAATTTTATTTAAAATACACTGCCTGACATGGTCTTAAGGTCTTAGACGAGATTCAAGTCGTAACATAATAAAAGAATAGGAACTTCAGAGCCAGATACGTCTGGATCTAAATTCACCCAGCTATACCCACCATCAAAGCAACGCCTCCAGCCTCAGCGCTCTCTGCCATAAAATGAGCGTGATCCTGAATTATTAAGTGGAATAATATGCGAAAATCACGGAGACAAACTCCTGTCACATTGTTGATACTGAGTATTCCTGATAACAGTAGTTCTAATACTGATAAAAGCCTTTTACAAGTTCTCTAGAGAGCTTCAGTGATCCTGGAATTGGGCTCCAGGTGTTTATAACTAAGAATACTCCTCTTCCCCCCTTAAAAGTATCTTATAAATCAACAGTATGCTTACATGCTAGCTTAAATTAGTAAACTTAACCCATAATGGAACTGAAAGTCTGTATAAATGCTAGATAATATTATAAAGTCACTGTCTTTTTAAAATTCAAAATTATTTTAAGAAATAATTTTGATCAGTCACATAATCCTTATTCTCTTGGCAAACACTGGATGTCACATTGGATGGTCAACATCGTTCATGCCCCAATGCTTTACTGCAACTTATATATAGTTCTCAAAGAGAGTACTCAAAGAGAGAAGCGCTGCTGAAAGGGGAAAATGATGATACAGCCCTCAGTGCAAGCTTCTGACCCAGACTCTCTCACCTTTGCAGAAACTGTGCACCAACTCTTGTTCTCCTACCCATGGGTGAGGGGGTTAAAAATAGGTAGGGAAATAGATTATGGTTGACATCTGCGGTTTTCACCTGAACAGTGTTCCTTTCCCATTATTTTGATAAACAATACTTTTCCTAAAGGAAGTAATACATTTTAGGGGAGCTGACATCACACTTCCATCCCTAACATAAGGACCCATAACCCTAGCTTGGCCAGTCAGAGTTTCCCACTCATCAGTCATACAGATTAGTTTGGGTGGGACATATACCCCAAGCTGGACCAGACAGAGTGATCCATGGATTGACCTGTGTTGCCTTTCTTCAAAAATAGGTTCTCTTCCCATTGGAATTGGTTGGCTGATGTGAGTTTTCATCTACGAGCACGTGAAGTAAGTTTATCTGAGAGCTGTAAACAGACATGGATTTGGCTATCCCTGGATTTTTAGGTAACGAGTAAATAAAATCTCCTTTTCCCTTGTTTTTCCTCTTCAGCTAGTTTTTTTATCTTAGGCTAAGTTGAGCTATATTTCAGCCACTTGGAACCATAAGGAATTAGAGGGCTGCATGTAATAAATTTGGGTATATGTTACTTAAGTCAAGATGGAGGGGAGCCATGGAAAACTATCAGTTTTTAGCTGGGAAACTGTCAGTCTTACATTTTGTAGCAAAGTATGTGTTAAATTATTGCCTGTTTACTTATGGTTCAGAATGTGTACCTACAGAGGCTTGAGGTTTGGGGAAAGTTGAAGAAAAATATCAGGACTTCAGAATGATTTAGCTACTTCTTGTAGTTTTCCATTAATGTTAGACAAAACAGACAAACAAATTTAAGCTAGCTTAACCAAGAATGAGAGAGGAAAGAGAACTGCCTAAGCGTGGATGTTTCTGCCTAGTGGCCGGCCTTCTATGATGGTTGCCACCCCCCTCACCCTGAAAAATTAACAGCCTCATTGGATTTAAGAGCCTGATTTCTTCTCCCCCAAACTGGAGTTATTATGAGCAAGGGAGGGTAATAGGAAATAGAGTGGAAGAATGAGGCTGAAGCAAAAGCCATGGAATTGAGAGGAAAGTTCTATTTCTAAACTTCACCATAATGTCTTCTGTCATTCACTCCCTACCTGACAAAAACAAAAATTATTGCTATTATACAGTTGCATCCCCTGACCGAAACCTCCAGGTGAGAAGCCAGTTAACGCTGCATAATTAACACAGCATAATTAACACAGCACTTTGTGTAGGTGGTACAGGCTTTAGTGAAAGCAGTGGAGGTGAGGGATACAGGTTGAGCAGAGCATCAAGATGCTGCTAAGCAAGGAGGACACCCAGGTCTTGGGATGGACTCAAAGACCATGCTTGGAAAATGGGTCTGAATTTGCTGACCAGTTCATGGAGTGAACAGAACTGAGAGCAGCCAGTAACCTACTGATAATATTTTTTGACTAAAGCCTAGCAAATAAAGGTCTGGGTCTGCTTAATACTTAAGGCAAACTTCAGAAGTCCAACCTGCATCTTCACAAAATGGAATGCATAGCCCAAGAGGGGAAATATCCCCTAATGCCCTAATCATATGTGGCCAGGACAACGGTCAAGAAAGATGTTCCTGGGGCCCAGCATAAGAAGCTGTCAAATTAGCTCACCAAGGAAATCCTCTGCCACAGCAGGAGTCCTTATTAATTCTCTCTACATGTATTTATGCTACATTTTATTTCCCGTTTTGTTTTTAAAATGCAATTAAAATTTTTTAAGTTTCTTTTTTTAAATATCCTATCACTGTATGTGGATGTCTCATTACCCTTTTTGGGGTATCAGGTATTTCTGATCTTGGGTGGCATCTGGGGACTTGACATAGAAAGGTGCTCGTTCCAGCTTACTTGGGATTGTGAGTTTGATTTTGCATAGAATAGTTGCTTTTATGTTAATGTGACCTTTAAGAAGAGCATGTCCATAAAAAATATGCACGGATGTAGGGCAGCCAAGGAGTGGATTGTGTTTCTGCTTTCCAAGCAAGCCTTCCCCCTTCTGATGACAGAGTCCTCTTTCCCGTGAAGAAATCATTCTATGTCATTTTGGTTGGGCTGTGCACCCATAGCTCCTGTCCAGGCCTGTCCACTCAATGTCCAACACCCCTTTCCTCCTGCCCCTAGTGCTTGTTAGAGAACAAAGCACGTGACTGAAGCAGGTTAAATCAGAGTCCTGCATGTAAAATGTCCATCAAAGCTATCTGAGAAGATCCCGTGGCAAGCAGACTTTGCAGCAGGGAGGCCTCTCCCCTCCCTTCTTCTGGTTCAGCTGATTCCTCTACGGAAAATCCCCAAACCCCACCCTTAGCCTCCAGAATGGGTGAAACTGCAAGTAGGCAAGATAAGACACATTCCTGGGATGGGGACCCCTCCCTTAATGGCTCATGTGCTTCTGTTACCCAGCTTTGCTCCCCTCTCAGCTTAAACCAGCGAATCGTCTTTAACATGCCATCCTGTCTATAAAAACTTATGTTAACCTTTTGTTCAGGGCTCAGACTTTCAGGGGCTATTCGGCTGAGCCCTATGGCCATGGATGAATAAAAAACTTACTTCCTGAAACTTCGGAGCCTCGGCCCAGTTTGTTCTATTTCTGTGTAACATTCCAGGAGGCTTAAAGCCTTGTCCCTTTTTTGTGCAACATCCTTTTCCTACTAAGATCAATGTGCTGGTAGGATATGAGTCTTAACTGTTACAAGACACATGGAGAGGCCAATTTAAAAGACCAAATTAAAAGAAGCAAGATAAACTCTTGACCTGCAAAAGGCATGTCACTGAAGCAGGTTAAATCAGAGCCCTGCATGGAAGATGTCCATCAGAGCTCGTTGAGAAGATATCCTTTTACTACTGGGATCAATATGCTGGTAGGATACAAGTCTTAACTGTTACAAGACACACGGAAAGGCCAATTTAAAAGCAGTGAGAAAAACTCTTGACCTGGTCGCTGTTAGACTTGGAGCCAGACAGAGCCTTGGCCTTTTCTGTATGTAAGCCCCTGTGTGTGGAGAATGAACTTTTAGCAAGATTCATTTGGAATCTAGCATTTGGAACTAAAGGAGTCCTGACTGACACGGTGGAGAAAGGGTGGGATAAAAGCACTAATGCCCAAAGAGATAATCCGAGAAGCAGGGTTCAGGGTTGGCAAGGGTGCTGTGGGGAAAGGAGGAAACAAAGGGTAAGCAGGATTGAGCAAAATCCGTTCCCATAGGTCACCTTGTATGGTTCTGTGTTTTCTGCAGCAGAGGTGATGGGGTGAAATGGAAAGAAGGAGGCATAATAGAAACAGGGAAAACATTCATGTAATAGGGTCTGAGGCAAAATGGTCCAAGTGTGGAGCAGTCATATATAAATCATCCCTACATGTGGGTGAATTCAAGTCAGCGACTGTCATTGCAAAGCAAAGATATTAACATTATAAATCTAAGAGAACTGCCTGCAGCATTCCAGAGAGTTCTTTTTTAGTTCTCACATGGGTGAAATCAGTTAGGGTCTGTGATTTTTTTTCAGAGTTAGAAATGATACATTTTTTCCTCCGAGTTACTAGGCGTGACGTTCGGTTTCATGTCAAACCACTGTCAGTATTAGGCTTCCTCACATCAAACTATAGTTTCTTGGTACACATGTTCTACTCCCTAGAAAAAATATATAGTAATAATTTACCAAAAGCCTTTTTCCATGGTTACTTTCAAGAAACCATTGATCTTTACTTACATAAAGGAGAAAAATCAATTTGCTCTAAATGAGAACAAAATAGCTTTCATGTTAGGGACCATTTGTCCCCGAGTGGGAACTGGGTGGGAAGTAGCACCCAGTGGGAAAACTGATTTTCTCTGGTAAGCCCTCTGGGGTGATGCAGGTACATATCTAACAGTGAGCATTACCTTAGGTCCACATAACCAGTGATATGGAGACAGGTATATGCTGATAAGTATAAGGCCACTGGGACAAAGGAACTAGAGGATTTATACTGATCACTGCAATTTGGAAATAAAGGAAGATCAAAAGCATGGATAACTTAAATTCCCCAATTAATTAATATAAATGAAATATAGCTAATATCTATCAGGTTATCTGATTTTTGCCTTGCATCGATAAAAATATGTACTTTTCAAAATAACCCTAAGTAAGTAAAATTATCATTACCCTTTGACAAATGATAAAATTGGACTTTGAGTAAATTACCTCTAGGATCACCAAGCTAGGAAATGACAGAGTCAAAATTCCTGACCAGCAGTGTTCTAGATTTTAGATAACAGGACCAACTCCAGCTAGCTTCAATAGGAAGACGTTCAATATAGGATATAACACACATCACAGGACCCTTGGGAGGGATGGGGTGCTTGGCTGCCAGCCAAGCTTCCTGGACATTTCCCTGAAGCATGTCACAGAGTTGGCCTGACAAGTGAGTGACAGCATGCTCTGGACTGGAATCATATTACACTGGCTAGGATGAGAAGTCTGACCCACTGCTGTCCCCAGAAACATACTGTCCCTGCCACCACCAGCTTGTCATCTCACAATTCACTCCTTGAACAGTCTCTAGGGGACATCTAAGGAATGGGACCAATGCAGACATTAGGGTGAAGCTAGGGAGGGATCTAGGGTGCAAAATGTAAAGAGATGGCACTCTCAGGGTCAAGCAAGTGCACAGCTAGTGCTTGTGAGTGAGTGCCTCCTGAAATTCTGCACCTTTCTAGCCTCATCCTAATGCCTGCCCTGGACGTAAGTCAGCCATCTCCATCCTAGCAGAAAGAGACGCTGGAAAATGTAGATTGTTGATTTTTTTTTACAGTCTTGAAAAGTTAGAATATTATAACAGGAAAATAAATTGTGAAGAGGGGATTAGAAAGAATTTTTTTTAAAAAAACAACTTTTCTTAATGTCCAAGGTACAAGAGTTAATGTTTTCTCTTACATGGTCAGTTTAGTTAACACCATAAATGCAGGGAATCTTGAACAGGGCATGAGATTTGTTGGTTTGTCCAGGTTAGTTTGATGCCCTGATAAATCCCAGAGAGATTTGGATAGTGAATAAAGAAGAATTTACAAAGTCCCTTGGAGGAATTGGGAGAGAGGGGGCAATATTCAACTTCCCTTTTTGGAGAATTTCTGATATTCTAGCAAGCAGTGGGGACAACCAAATCAATAGGCCAAACCCTCGATCTTGGGGGTTGCCTCTATGAAAAATATTCCTGTAAAAGATAGGCTAAGCCTACTTAAAATTAGGCTCACTGCCAGAGAACCTCTTTTGTTGCTCAGATGTGTTCTCTCTCTCTAAGTCGACCTGGCAAGTAAAGTCACTGCCTTCCCCCTCGACGGGACATGACTCCCAGAGGTGTGAACTTCCCTGGAAATGTGGGACAGAAATCCTGGGATGAGATGGGACCCAGAATCAAGGGATTGAGAAAACCTTCTTGACCAAAAGAGGAAAGAGAGAAATGAGACAAAGTAAAGTATCAATGTGTGAGAGGTTTCAAACCGAGTCAAGAGGTTATCCTGGAGATTATTCTTAAGCATTATATAGGTATCCCCTTTATAGTTTATGGTGTATTGGAGTGGCTGCAGGGAAATATCTGAAACTGTAGAGCTGTGTTCCGGTAGCCCTCATTCTTGAAGATGACTGTATAATGATACAGCTTTTACAATGTGACTGTGTGATTTTGAAAACCTTGTGGCTGATGCTCCTTTAAACTAGGGTATGGACAGATGGGTAAAAAATATGGATAAAATAAACAAATAATAGGGGGACAAAGGTTAGAATAAATTGGATAGATGGAAATAGCAGTGGTCAATGAGAGGGAATGGTGAAGGTTATAATATGTATGAGTTTTTTTCTTTTTTCTTTCTTTTTCTGGAGTGATGCAAATGTTCACAAAAATTATCAGGGCGATGAATGTGCAATCACGTGATGATATTGTGAGCCACTGATTGTATACCATGTATGGAATGTTTGTGTGTTAAGAATGTTTGTGTGTTTGTATGTTGTTTTGTTAATAAAAATATTTTTAAAATAAGAGTTAATTGTTTCAGCAAAGCTTCTTGGTTTTATGTTTGTCAATTCTAATACCTTTATTTGCTTGAAAATAAGTTAATTATAGCTGGAGTGCTTTTCTCTTTCGTTTAATATCTTGCTAAAAGCAGCTAGCAGCAGCCAATACAAAATAATATTGTGGCTCTTTCCAATAATTTCTCCTAGAGCTATGTTTGTCAGCGCTATACAGTGTGTGATACTACATGTCAAAATTTCAACAAATATTTTACCCTGGCAAAACATAGGTGTATAGTTATTATGATGGAAGGTCTAAAAATTAAGGTTTAATATGCATACCTCAGTATCTGGGAAAACTGGGAGGGTTGCAAATGTCCTAACCACAAGTTCCCCTCCCACTCTACTCCCACAGATAAGGTCCTGAAGCCAACTAAGCCTCTTACTCTCAGGGACCAGGCACAGTGTCTACTTATCCTTGAGTAGTGGACTTCAGTTCCCTGCCAGCCCATGGAATTAGTCAAACGAGCCAATCATATCTTCCTGTGGGAACGAAACAGGGGTTACCCATCCCACTTGCCTGCCCACCATCGTCTCAGATTTTTCACTTGGTTCTTAATGCAACCCTCATGTGGCCTTGCTGTGTGATGTCTTGGGTCCTCCTTCCCAGAGCTGTGACAGTATGTGACCAATAAACTGCTGTTAGTCTCATCTGTCCAGTGTCAACCGTGTTCAGCCGTCCCCATAACTTTAGGGTGGGAATCCCTCCTTCCCAATGGGGTAAAGAGGAGTCAATAAAAACAGCTCTCTTACTTGCAGTGTTCATTTGCTTGCTGCCTGCAGCCTGTTGCAAGATCATTAATCCAATGCTAAATATTTTAAGTTTCTGTTAACACAACATCCCAATTTAAGATACTTATTTCTGAACTATGATTGACCAAAATGTAATAGTTCAAAAACAGAGTTTATTTCTCATGTTCCAAGGTGAATATCCCGGATCGAAATGAAGTACTCCTTCATTTGGTAGCTTAGGGATCCTGGCAAAGGGAAGCTATACAGTTTTTAATATGTAGCTTCTGAAGTTGCTTTGGTCAAAGTCATACCAGTCTTCCAGAAGTGGAGAAGGGCATGGAGCCATTACATGGGAGGTTTCACGGGCCAGGTCAGGAAGTAACCAATGCATTTGGTTAAATGGCCATCCCTAACTGAAGGAGGTTTAGAAATACAGTCTTGCATGTATAGGAAAAGGGGGAGTGATTTAAGTGGGCAGATAGCTGTCTCCAGGATAGGATTACTTACATAATTTAATTAAATAGTATGCAAATTTATAGACTATAATTATTAAAAGAGCTGCTTTCATGAAAACTACTCTTATTTTGGAAAGATCAAAAACTGTTAGTTGATGCTTACAAAATACAGTTAAATAAAGGGTTGAAGAAAATAGAAAGTTTGAACTGTAAAATGTTAATATTTAGAAGAATCTAGACCTTGGGTTGTTTTGTTTACATAAATTTCTTTAACCTTTTTATTCAATTTAAAGAAATTAAAGTTCCAAAATTACAAATCATAAGTGGTCTAAGCAAGATGGTGACGAGCTCCAATTAGATGATTTAATAATTCAAAGGAAATATATGTCACCTAAAACTTAGGAATGAAGATGCAGTTATACAATTTAGGTTTTAAACTATATATATATATGTATTGTGTGTGTGTGTGTGTGTGTGTGTGTGTGTGTGTGTGTGTGTGTGCATTGGCCTGCACCGGGAAACGAACCTGGGTCTCTGGCATGTTACCACTGTGCTACCATCACCCACCCTAAACAATGCATATTTAAAAATATAAATACTCTTTATCATTATGGTTTTAACCACCTTTTGCAATGAATCCACCAAACACTGGTCTTGAGTGTGTTGACAAAGAAGATTTCTACTCTAATTATCATTAATGTTTTTCTGCATTTTCTTAAAGAAGTATGTATGGCTAAAATTTCAGAGCATCCTGAAATTGTTTTCCTTACAATAACTGGAAACAGTGAAAGTTTTAATCAGTATTTACCATAATATTTGTTAAAATATACTCTTAAAAAGGGTATATTTTACCAATTTATTTTATTTTATTATATATTATTATTATATATATAATCATTATGTAAATATATTATTTACATAATATATAATTATTATGTAAATATATTATTACATTTACAGTTCTTCACATGGGGTATGCTAGCCAGGGTCCTCAAGGGAAACAGAACCAGCACAAGTGTGGCAATTGGTCAACCTGAATCCTGCAGGCCACAGGTTGGGAACTCTGATGAAGGCTTTGATGAGTTCCTCAGGAGAAGTTGGCTGTTTAAAGTAGAGGAATTCTTTCTGAGCGCTGGAATCATCAGCTCTCCTTTAGGCTTTCAGCTGATTGAATGGGACCTCCCTCACTGCTGAAGGCAAGCTCCTTTGTTGACCATTGATGTCGTCAGCTATAGATGCTCGACTGAATGAGGCTTTAGATGCCTGGAGTACCCTCACGACAGCAATCAGGCCAGTGCTCGCCTGATGAAACATTTGGGTACCATAACCTAGCCAAGCTGCCATATGAATTTCAGCATCACATGGGATGATTCTCTCATGCTGGTGTTGTTTAATACTCTCAGGAGCCAGAATGAATGATCTAGTGGATGAATGGATGACTATTTTTATGCCTTGAGGAATTCTAAGTTCATTGAACTGTTTGGATCATTTTTTTTTCTCATGAAACACCAGGATAATCAGTCAAATTGCAGACTGAAAATTAAGATATAAGTTCTGTTTCTACCTATACATTAACATATATGATCTTGGGTAAGTTGCTTCCTATATCTTGACTCTCCATTCATGGAAAAATTAAAATGGCAGAGAGTGCTATTTCATAGGGACTGCTGAGATTAGTGATCCTTAAACTGTAATAACTAATCTATAGACATGTTTTCTTCATAATTAATTTTCAAATGAGGTTTTCTCTCTACCAGTTACTTTAGAGAGAAAACTTGTATTTACCACAAATATATATTTCATTTAGGTATTCTTGATTCATTTTTCTCCCAAGTTCTCTCTGATAAATCGTGCAAAGATTTCTGTCTGATTTGTAGGTTTCTCAAACTTACTTGTAAAATACTGCCTGCTATCAATCAAAAGCCTTTTGTAGCAGCCAAGATATAAACTGTAAAATGGAAAAATATGTCCATGGCCACATTATGAAAAGGGAAATACTAGAGACAGTCTTAAAAAACACTAAGATAGTTACCTTTAATTACAATGACTGTGTATATCTAGTGCTGTTAGAAATAAGAATCACAAATTTGAGAACTTAACATGATTCAAAACGAAGTATTCCAAACTGAAGTTCTCCAGAGTGACATCATATAGTACTATAAATGGTCTCAGACCTCCAACTATATTAATTTCCAAATTGAAGTTTTCCCTGCAATTTCCTAAACAGACTTTCACAGTTTGCCCATTTCTACAGCTCACTCTGAATCAATGTGTGTCACAGGCGTTTTGCCTAAATGAGCTGGTATTTCACACCCTAACACTCGAGCATAAAGAGTCTTTCTATTACCAGTGTTCAAAAGTTGATCTAAAATTATGCTTCTATTATTCAATTTTAGCTAGAAAGAAAACAAAATCAAGACCATAGGTTTCTTTTCCCCTCACTTTCTAAAAATTTTTTACATATAAAACACACTGTGAGATTATGTGAGAGAAAAATACCACATTGTTACTAGTGGCTATTAATGAAGACTAAAAATAAATTTTGCTTTGTTACATATACTTTTTAGAAAAGGCAAATAATAGCTAATATATTGCCAAAAAATCTGCTAAATGTTTAAAAGTAGCAAATTTATATCCAATTTAATGAATACCAGAAAAAAGAAAGCCATTATGACTTTTGCAAGGATGCCATGTAATAGTATGGTTCTTATAAGAGAGAGGCAGGAGAGTCAGAGTGAGGGAAGGAGATAGTGATGATGAAGTAGAGGTGAGAGCGAGAGGGAGAGAGAGAGAGGAAGGGAAAGAGGAAGGGAGAGAAAGAGAGGTTGATTTGAAGATGCCGAGCTGCTGATTTTGAAGATGGAGGAAGGGCCAGGAACCAAGGAATGCAGGTGGCTTCTATAAACTGGAAAAGGCAAGGCAAGGGACCCTCCCCTAGAGCATCTGGAAGACACTAAGCCCTGCCAACACCTTGATTTTAGGATTTCTAACCCCCAGAACTGTATAATAGTAAGTTTGTAATGTAGCCATCCATAAAGAGTGTGGGAATTTGTAACAGCAGCAACAGGAAAATAAATATACTAACTCTACTACTCTTTGAATTTTGACTTTTAGAAAAGTATTAATGAAAATTAAATTTTATAAAGTTTTTTGAAAATCATATTAGATTTGGATAAATCTGTTGTGGATATTCAGACATTGAAAATTATTTTTGAAAGGGCACCTCAAACTACTTATAGAAAATAAATGGAAGTCATATATATACCCATACGCATATTTATATATATACAATAAGAATAACATGAAAACTATTGAATTTGCTTTTAAGACTTTCATAATAATAAGGCATTATAGCTAATACATAAAAACCAAAATAATAAAATGATAAGCTTTACCAGTATTCCTAGAAAGCTACATATTCAACTAATTCTATACTAAAAAAATTCTTTGGGGGTTTGAAATAATTTTAGATTTGCCAAAGAGTTAACACCTTAGATAAGTACACTTATCAAAACTATGAAAATAACATTGGTACAGAGATATTAACTAAACAACAGACATTATTCGGTTTTCACCAATTTTCCACTAATTTTCTTTTTTTTGGCTCCAGGACCTAGCCAAGGATAGATACCACATTGCATTTATTCAGCATATTCCCTTCATTTCCTCTGCTCTTAGTCTTCTCTAACTTTCCACTTTGGAAGAGTGCTGGCCAGGTGTTTTGTAGAATGCTAGGCTGTCCATCAATTTTGTTTTGCTCGTTGTTTTCTCCTTATTAGACTGGGTTTATTGGATTTTGGGAAATCACAGCAGAAAGGTGAAGGGTCCTTCTCGTTGCATCTGGTCAGGAGCTACATGGTATTAGACGACTTATCGCTGTGGGTGTTAGCAGTGACCACTCAGTTGGGTCATGTCTGCCAGGTTTCTCCACAGAATATTTTTCCTTTTCCATACTCTGCTTGTGAGAAGCTAGCCATAAAATCCAGCCTGCAATGTGGTAAAAATAAACTAAGCGCCACCTTCTGGAGGGAGAAGAATCAAAGAATTTGTGGAAATATGTTTAAACCAGTAGAGGAATTAATAAATATTTGGAGGGAGGTGTCTCAAGGTTATGCAATATTTGTTTCTCTGTAAGTTTTGCACACAAATTCTAACATTCATCAATGAATACTGCTGGCAGCAATTCTAATAGTGATTTTTTATTTCTCACATTACGTCTACATTTCTATATTTATTTGGAATTCTTCTGCAAGGGAGATTTGTCCCTTCTCCTCCATTTACTTATTTATTCAAAATTTGTTAATATCAGTATAGACTTATGGATAATTATTTTAGTCTTTGGGTTATAATTTAAAGCTATCATTTATTTTGTTGCTCATTAAAAACATGCAAATGCTGGGATAGAAATCTAAATGACTTAAACTAATTTTTGTACAATACTGAAAGTAAATAGAAAATTTTACAATAAAAAAAGAAAAATTTGAAAAAAATCTCCTATTAAGCAGAAGCGATTAATGAATGATTATATGTTTAAAATTTTATCTAACATGCAAGAATAAATAAGAATACCATGTGAGTTTTTAATTTAAAAACTTTAAAAATATACATTTACTTTCTTGATAATTCAGAAGGTATCTGAGGACGTTCTATGGATTTGTGAATGGTTGTCAAATTTAATGCAGTATCACCTAAGGGAGTTGATAATCTGGATCACTGCTCCCCATATTAAGATTTAGCATGTCTGTGGGAGGGTATAAAATTGGCATTTTAACAAATATGTCAGGGAATTTTGATCCATGTATATCAAAAAAGTTTGAGAAGTACTGCGTATAGTAAATACCAATATTATCCATCACCACTGATTAATACAGGGCATTCTATTAATAAATAGAATATTTGAGCCTCCTGACTTAAAAAAGAAAACTTTTGTGTAAATATTTTCGTAGAAACTTCCTTGGAGAACTTTAAGGAAAAATGTTAAAAAATAATCATGTATTAAGTAGAAATTTAAGAATGACATAAAGTCCAATGCTAGAGCTGCTAATATTTAATATAGTCATTAATTTTGTAAGCAAGTGCAAAAGCAAGATATTTATCAAATATGAAGATGACATAACATGGAAAAGTTCCAGGAGCACCAGTTCAGTAAGAATAACCACTCATAAAGGCTACATGAAAAATATACAGGGTGAGCTGACTTTTCATCCTTTCAAATGTTTTATTGATTGATCTCCATTTTATTGTACTTGGTAGGTAAATGATAGCTTAGAATGGCTTTATACTTTTCCTTCTAGAAGCATCCAAAGGCTGGCCATAAGAACAGTCAATTCACTTACAAGGAGTTTTCATAAGAATGGTAAATGCAGTTGAGTTTTAGCTCTGCCATTTGTTAGCTGTGACAGTGGAAAAGTTATTTAAACTATGAAAACCCTGAGTATAAAATAAGACAATGCATTTAAAGTTTGTCCTACAGAGCCTGGAAAAAAACAAGTATTTGTTAAACTATTATTCTTATTAATTTATTTTCCCTTTGAATCATATGAATAATTAGGTGTCTCAGTTCTACTTTGTATCTAATTAAATATCTAATTAAAGACACATTTGTTAACTTATTATCATAAGCATTATAGGCAGGTTTTAGCTCTCAAAGTTCAGTTAAAAGAAAAAAACTACAAGAACTTAGAGGCTTGTCATCCACAAGCAAATGTTAAAATTTAACTCATATTAAGGTTTTAGATTATATCCACACATTAATCAATTAAAAATGTTCATTAATATAATGCTCAGATGCCTTTCTCTTAGTTGGTACTGAAATGGAAACATAATAATAGCTTCTAAAATGTATTTTCCTGTGGATTGACACATGTAGACTTACAGAAAACAGGGTAAATATCCTTGTTCTAGTCTGCTAGCTGCCAGAGTGCAATATACCAGGAATGGAATGGCTTTTAAAAGGGGGGAATTTAGTAAGTTGCTAGTTTACAGTTTTAAGGCGGAGAAAATGTCCCAATTAAAACAAGTCTATAGAAATGTCCAATCAAAGGTATCCAGGGAAAGATACATTGGTTCAAGAAGGCCTATGACATTCAGGGTTTCTCTCTAAAGTGAGAAGGCACATGGCAAACAGGGTCAGGGCTTCTCTCTCATCTGGAAGAGCACATGGTGAACACGGCATCATCTGCTAGCTTTCTCTCCTGGCTTCCCTTCATAAAGCTCCCCAGGAGGCGTTTTTCTTCTTCATCTCCAAAGGTCGCTGGCTGGTGGACTCTGCTTCTTGTGGCTATGTCATTCTGCTCTGCTCTGTCTGAATCGCTCTCATTCTCCAAAATGTTTCCTCTTTTGTAGGACTCCAGTAAACCAATCAAGACCCACCCAAATGGGTGGAGACATGTCGTCACCTAATCCAGTTTAACAACCACTCTTGATTAAATCACACCTCCGGGAAGATGATCTAATTACAGATTCAAACATACAGTATTGAATGGGATTATTCTGCCTTTATGAAATGGTATTTTGATTAAAACATGGCTTTTCTAGGGTCCATACATCCTTTCAAACCAGCACAATCCTTATCATGTGAGTATTCATAATCTTCCCACTTCCCATAATCTATAAGGGACAAAGAAACCTGCTTTTTGGGTCAGCTCTTGCTTTCAATAATGGGTAAAACCAAGAGAAAAACCAAAAGAAGATAGAGATGCTAATCTGATCTAAAGAAAAGGATTGAAAAAACACAGGTGGCAGGGGCTGGCAGAGATAGAGAAATGCAATATGACTTGAGTGGAAGATCATTTTGATGGAGGTAAAAGTGATCATGAAGGGAAAGAAACTTCGGGGTAGCTTTGGGCTATTTGAGATGTGGAGGAATGAAAAATGAGAAGAGATTGAGGAATGGTGATAGAGTTTACATTAAATCTCTATTATTTTTCCTTGAGATCATCACATAAAAATGGAATTACTTTTACATTTGGCTATTATTCTTTGAATGAGAAACAACTGAATAATAAGGCAAGTGGAGCCTAAGAATTTATTCAGGTTAACAAAATGTCAAGTATACATTAAGAGACCTTCATTTTAGCATATCAGTAATGGAGATTACAGTTGCTTTTGTATCTGGGCCTTGTTAGACCTTGGCGGTCAATCAGAAAGTGAGAAAGAAATGTCAGGTAATTTTTTCACTCACTATTTTTAATAAATAAATTAAAAGAAGCACACAGCTTTACCATGCTTTAATATCCTATTATTTTAATCTCCCTATAATGGTCAGATGAGCCTTTAATGTTGTTATTCAGGAAATCAAATGTCCTATGCACTGAAAAGAAAGATGGCAGCGACTCTTTTAAATTACTCAGTGATGTGGATGGAAACTAACCACTCAGAGACTCATAGAGGAAAGATGGTGAAATGACAAAAATCTTTGACTTCCATTTAATGGAGCTGTTAATAGATAGAGTGGATTTTATGTGGGCTCAGAAGGCAGAAGATCACATCTGTCTATGCAAATTTCACTTAGGATCTAATAATGTTTCTTCAGCTATGCAAAGACTTGAGATAAAAGCCACCAGCATTTCAGAGTAAAATCAGATTCAACTTATCCTAGAAACTAAAAGATTGAATACACAGTTTTTGGAAAATGAACACAGAGAAATGAAGAATCTGGACTTTATAAATGTAGTATACGATTTTCACCCCCTAATAGCACAGATGACTCCCTCCTAAATCAGAAGTGCCTTGGCTGGAGGGGTGGGTGCTTTCCTAGGCAGCAGCAGAATTAGAAATAAGGGAATGAAAGAGGGAAGCTTCATTATTGGCAGTGTCATGAGGGATGTAAATAGAAACTTCTATGGTCACCTGGCTGAAGGGACTGTCAGCATGCCAAGAATGGAATTAGAGGGTGGAATATTTATGTTAGGAAGAGTCTGTCATTAAACAGCCCCCAGAATGAATGTACATAACATGTTTTCAGTTTCCTTGAAGATATGTTTGCAAAAGAGGTGGGAAAATTACTCATTTATCAGTTCTTTCTTGATTTAGCATGGAGAGGCTATTCCAACAATGAATTCAGAATAAGAATGTAAAAACCACTGCAACTGAAGAGGCACAATGAAGAAAATAATATGGTAGGGGCATACGGACTCACTACCAGAATCGAGGCATGTTGAAAACGTGCCGCCTCTGATTTCGAGACTTGTGGCAGGTATGTGAACATCCAGCCATCATTATACAATCATTATACATTTTACATACTACTTGTATATTTATTCCATTGCAGATGGGTTTCTATCATAATGTCTCCCATAAGGAAGCCACATGCATATAGTATCTTCTAAATCCAAAATAATACCCTGAAATTTGTTTGAGGACTTAGTTTCATCTAAAGATAAAACTCTGTTACACAAAGACATAACAACCTAGTATTTTTTTTTTTTTGGCTCTGGATATCATACATGTTCATATTAACTTTTTAGAATAATTTGTCAATCAAAATGTTTTTATGCTAGGATATGATGTCATATTGGCTCAAAACATCAATTGCAACAAGTATTCCATACCAGTCAAGATGGTATGGGTGAAGTGGGGTATGGGAATCCTATATGTTATGTAGGTATACTCTGTAAATCTAATTCTCTAATAAAAAATAAATTAATTCAAAAAAGAGAAAGGAAAAAAAAACCACACATGACCTCTGATTGACAAAGGTGAGCATAAATGGGACTGCAGAATGAGAACTGAGAGCTTGGCTCCTGTGTGTGGGAAGAAAACTCATCCTCTTTCCAGAAACAAATGTATTCAACCAAGCATCTCTCCTGGCCTCTTTGAGTCATCCTAAATTTTCTACTGAAGTCATGCGTCTTCAATTTGTGTCTTCTGATTTCTTCCTGATTGCCTGTGAACAAGGCAGCTTCCAGGACCGGAATGACCACTCTTCACTCTGCCACACTTACTCTTCGTCCCATGATTCCTAAACTCTGGAAAACATTCAATGCATCCTACTTTCATGGCCAATTGTTGCATCATAGCTTCCTATTCTCCTTTTTGCCTGTATTGCTCTGATAAAAATGTCCTTGCTTTTAAATGCAATGCCCCTCAAACTGCCCAAATAACAACTTCTGAGACCTTTTCTTGCCAGAATGAAGGGAGAAAAAGAAATGGATGTCATACACCAAAATGTCACCTTTTTTCATGTTTATTGTCACCAACACTTTTAGTTTAACGGTATGTCATTGCAAAGAAACTATTTAAATATTGCAGAAAGTCGGTTACCAAAGAATTTTCTGTTTGCATTAGTTCCCATACTCTTTTTTTTGAGAGAAAATGCCTACAACAAAATACAAAAAATTAAATATAATTTTTGATAAACAGAATATTTAGATTCTACTAACACTCGAATAAACAGCTTAATTTTAACTGTCTTAAAAATAAAATTCATGTTTGTTCCTTTGCTTTTTTGATTAACATATCCAAGATATATATTCATTATAGATATTTCCTTATGTTCAACAGATAATTGCATATCTTTACAATCTAATATTTACAATGAATATTTCACATTCCATATTTGTAAATTTGCATTAAAATATAGATATGATTCTTTCACAGTGACAACTAAATCCCCACTATATATAGCTAAATCCTAACTACTTAATTGGTATCATCTTCTAAAGCACATGGCATGCAATTAAAGCATTTGAATAACTACTTTAACTGAAGAGTGAAACATAATCAGTCAATCCTGATTTAGATGCGATTTTCTATATATAGGATTTAGAATTAAGCATTAAGAACCACAACACTTAAAAAAACACATGTTGCGATACACTCACTGCTACTTCATAAGACGGCGATTGTCAGTTTTAGGGAGAAGTGAACCTAAGGGAGGAAATAATAACTGCAGGAGGAAGTGTGGAAAGTGAAAAAGCACAGGTTTGGAAATTAGGGAGCATCGGGTACTCAGAGCCCCTGGCTCTTTCACTTCATAACTCTTTGTCCTTCAATGAAGTAAGGTACTGAAATTTCTTTTCTAGAATGACACCTCTGTCCCAGGGCTGTTGGAGAACTGAACACAATCGTAAATAAAGAACACAGTGCCTGACATACAGCAGAGAGTAAGTAAATTTGAGTTTTTCACTCTTTCTATGCACAGCCAACATTTTTTCCCCTCACTTAAAAAGCAGTAAAGAAAATGTTATTCCTAAATGAAAAGTAAAAATAAACAGATAAAAAAACATCATTTCAATCTAGAAATGCAAGTTGCCATGGCAATGTAAATATCATCCTACTGTTTTTTCTAGTTTTATAGTAACAGGAATATATTTCACCTACTAAAAACAGCATTTAGAAAAGTCTCAAGGGTTATACTGGCATTGGTTGATTTAGTAAATCATTTGCTGGAGACCAGTTCTAGCTCATGGCCTGCAATTCTCCCCTGCTGGCTCTGCCGGACAATTTAGGGACCTCAAGGGAAGAATTTCACAACCTGCAAGACATTTTCCCTTACTTTCCCTTGAGAACCTACTCAGGATGTGGCCCGGCTAGAAGATAAATCTGATTTTAATGATAGAGCTGGAAGAACAGTGTGTAAATGGTTTCGTGACACTATTAACTTTAGTATTTTATCTTCTTTCTCATTTCTGACATTTATGCAAACTGTTGGAAAGAGTTTCTGTGAAGGAGTTGTTAAAAAAAAAAAACCCTAGGAGTTCGTTTTCCTAACTAACAAATAAACTGAGTAGCAGCTGGGGCTCGGAGTGCTGATGATTCAGACTGTTATGAGTATATCAGACGTGTAGTTCCTCTGTCATCCCTTTTGGGATTACTTAAAAATATATGCTCCACAGACATTACATACTTTCAGGATTTATAATATCTCTTTACTGAATTTTAATTATTTTTTTCCTAAAATATTGTTATTTTCCAAAAGAATTGCTTGACAAGTGTATCTGTTTCAACAGCAACTTGAACAGTAAAAATTCAGTGGCTTTGCAAGATTACAAAAGCATTAAATAATACATTTATAATGGCAAAGAAAAAAAGCAGAACACAAACTGAATACATCAGAGCTCATTAATTCTGTAAAAGTTTCACAAGCTCTGAAACACATGCACACATTGGCTCAGAGGAAAAGACCAGAAAAAATGTAACACCATGGACAGTGTTTATGTCAGATGGTCAGAGTCTTGAGGAATTTATTCACATCTGTATATTTTCTGTATTTTCCAAAATTGTAAGGTACACAGATTTTTATTTAAAAACAAAAGCAAACCTTTAAAAATTTACCACTAAATTAAGAACTAGAATATTTTCTATCTCTACTTTAAATGCCACCTCCAATTTAATTCTTACTTTTCCAATCTGTCTTTACTATTCTTGATGGATTCCCCTTTCATATAAATTTTAGGCTGATAGATTTGGAGGAAAATATCTATCAACTGGAATTGAATTGTATCTACAAATCAAGTTCATCAAAATGCCAATTTGTAATTTTTCCTTTCCAATCACGTTATTTAGTCTTATTTCAGAGTGTTTAAATCAAAGCCTATAATTGTCTCCATAGACACTGTATATCTATGGTTGGATTAATTCTCAAATATTTTAATGATCTATTTTGACTAATTTTCACTCACACGGAAATGCAATCTTGAAAAAGTATTCACATTATGTTGTTTAGGTTTTTTGCAACTTTACTGATTTTGTTCCTTGAAGTATTAAAAATTCCCTTTATGATGGGGGTTTATCAATGGCTCCATGTAGTTGTCATTTTTTATTCTTTTTGCTTTATATATTTTGAACTCTGTTCAATGCATGTGAATTTGTATTATCATATTCTCCTAGTAAATTAGAACTTTTATCTGTATGCAGTCAGGCTATGTCAAGCAATAAATTATGGCTTAAAGTCTAATTTGTCTCATATTATTATAGTCACATGAATTTACTTGTCAGGAACAAGGTAAGCATAGAAGGGTAGTATTTGTTTAACATACTTCTTTTTAACCCATGTCTTTTGACTTTTCTGTGTCCTTATATTTTAGGTGTAGCTATTAAAATAGCTCATCAGTATACTTATGCTTTTTTTAATCCAGTCCGACTATCTTTCTCTGTTAATTGGCTAGTGTATTTCATTTACATTTATTGTGATATTTGGACTTACCATGATAATTCTGGGCTTAATTTGAATTACTCACTCCCCTTCGTATTCTTTTCCCTCCACTGTTTTGGTAATTATGTTCTTAATTTTTATTGATTTTAGTAGTTATATTTTAATCCACACATTTAATAAAGTATGAACTATATCCATATAATTTATTTTCCTCCTGAATAATAAATGAATTGAAAATGCTTTAATTCTTATTACATTTCCTGAATTTTATGATAGTTTTATATAGTATTTAGATCTACTTCTTATTCTTAACCCCACAAATGATGTTAAACCTCACTTCCACCTCAGAGTCCTTCTCTTTTTTTCACTCCAGCACCTCCTCTTTTCCTGTAATTGCAGCCCTTCCTTTTATGTAACTCTCCCCCTCCACACCCGTCATGCTGTTTTAATCTTATTGCCACTCTCCTGTATTTCAGACATTGTCTTTGGGATTATTTTAGAAATGTCAGATGCATATATTAGAATTTCCTTTTAAACTGGTCTGTTGTCTATTGGCAGTAAACACTAGTAAATTTTTCTCTTCTACTCTCCTTTATTTTATTAAAACACCCAACATATGATTCTTGAGGGTCTTCTCTCCTTCCTCTAGTGTCTAAAATACCAGTTATTAGGCTTTAAAGTTTATGTAAAACAGTTCTTTCTTGCTTTTTCTCTATTATTACACAAAGAGAAGTTTCATGATAGTAAAAAAAAAAATTATGAACAAATAATTCTAGGCTATGTCAAACATTAAAACGTATTTGACTTCCTTTTACTGTTAAGAAAGAAACAATAAAATATCATCCGATATAGATTTAAAATTTTATTATATAATTTACTTTTTAAATTGATATTTAAAAGAGAAAGTGTTCATTCTACAAAACACCAAGAATCACTGCAGGAGGAAACTGCTGTCATTTCAAATGAAAATCCCATCCTGATGTTCCATCGGGGAAAGAGGGTGGCACGAAGTTGCCAACCTCTCTGAATCCCGGGGAAGGAGGCCAGCTCTCCCATCAGCAGGTAAACAGATGACAACCGAGAAGCTCACGGTATTTCTGAAATCCATTATTTCCCTCTTAAATCCTTTAAACTATCTCTTTACCATGAAGTGAAACACTCATGGGGAAGAATACTAGGCAGGAAACCGCTCATGTTTATAAATGCCATGCACAAGAGAGTGTCTCTAAATTCCACATTCTTTCCACTGTCGGTTCTAAAGAAACGGTAATATCAACACCTCAGCAGTCAGGAATTAATGAGAGAAAAAGATTGTGTTTGTTGTTGTTTTTTGGCATGGGCAGGCACCAGGAACTGAACCCGGGTCTCCGGCATGGCAGTGCCACTGAGCCACTGCTGCCCCACCCAAGACTTGTCGGTTTTTTGTTAGTTTAAACAAACAAACAAACAAAAAACCACAAGAACTCTCTACATTTTAGCTGGTCCTCTATCCAGAATTTGTAAAACATGATCTCTAAATTTTCCTTTTTTTAGTCACTGAAACCTATGAATTTATGATCTTGAAAGGATTTCAAATGGATTAAGAATTATCCAAAAATCGAAATAAGGGCAGACCATAATATTTTATGTACACAGTTCCAGGAAAAAAGTTATCCCCTTGACTCCTACAGATATGTTTTCTAATTTATTTAAGTAATATCTGATTTCTGGTTTGTTTAGAAGATCCCATATCTAAGTATTTTGCATTGTGCCATTGAAATAACTTGGATTGTAGCAGAGATTTGTTTTGACTTTATTTTTTATTAATTTATGACAGAGGATAAGTTATTCAATCATTTTTAATTGCTGTATAATTATAGTGTGTATCTATTTATTGTTGGCAGTGCTTTTATTTTTTAATTTTCTTTTTTTTTTTTGCATGGGCAGGCACTGGAAATCAAACCCAGGTCTCTGGCATGGCAGGAGACAAATCTGCCTGCTGAGTCACCGTGGCCCACCCTATTTGCATGTTTTTTAATAGAAGTATTTTTAAAAATATTTCTTTGTACTGGAAAGAAGGTATTTGAAATTGGAAAGTGAAGGTAATTTTGAACATACATTACACATATTCTTGAGAGGAAACCACTGGCCAAAATTTCATTTGATCTTTCCATGGCAAACTATAACTGTAACTCTATACATAACACTACTGCATGTTTTTTTTTTAATTTGTCCAAAAAGGAAAAATGGCAAAACATAATTCTTTCCTCGGGTAAGGGTGATAAGCATGGGTCAATTAAAGTATATAGGTGCTTTGTGCCAATCACAGTGAGTCTGATTTCATAGAAAGTTAGGACAAGGAAATACTAATTTCGAACTTCTATTTCACATGGCAGAGTTGATAAAGGATTCAAGTGATAAAGAAAGCATTCATTTATTCTGACTCACCCCTATTAAGCCTCAGCTTCAAGTGTTTCCTCTCAAATGTTATACCTTTAAGCCTGTTGAATTCTTGTTAAAATAACACAGTTGGTGTCCAGAAACCTACAACTTCTAGATGGACCTCTGGACCAGATAAGTCCTGAAACTTAGAGGGCCCAGCCTCTCCAGAAGATCAGCTTGTTTCATCTCTCTATCCTGTATTAGTGACAGACCCTTCCAACGTGAAAAAGTTAGAATGACCATTCAGGTTGTTTCTTGTAGCCACAGACTTGAGATCTCCAAAAATCACACTAAGAATCTAATTGTTGGAGTAGCAATTTTACAGCAAAACTGAAATCTCAAGAGTGGGATAGAAAGATCAAAGGTGATGGTGGAGTTATACAGAGAAGGTAGGTTTAACAAACGAATATGATTGCTGAATCATTAAATTGGTATCTCTTTTAATCTCCAGTATCTTAGAGCAGCTAGAAGTAAAAATCTAAAATTGTGGAATTGTAACCCATACCAAACTCTGAAATCTGTTCTACAACTAACTGTTTTGCTGTGTTTTGAAATTTATTGCTTTTTTGTATATATGTTATACTTCACAAAAAAGAAACAAAAATTCAATTGTGATGACAAAAAATATTTATTCCTAGTAGCCTCCTATATTCTGGAGCAGTTAGAAGGAAAAATCTGAGATGATGGTATGGTGATCCATGACAAACTCGGAACTGTCCTGTAACTACTTGTTGAAGAGTGCTTTGAAAACTATTTCTTTTTATTTCTGTGCTTTAGATATCTGTTATATTATACGATAAAAAAAGTGAAAAAAATACAGTTGGAAATTTTGGAAGGAGGAGTCTATATAACTATATATCACTGGGAAGCAAAGTTATTTCTGAATATTTTCAAATAATATTTTTTTCATGTAAATCATATATTTAAAAAATATACCCATTCCCTCTCCTGAATTTAAGGATGTCTTTAAACTTTGCACTTTCATTTACAACTAATGAGTATTAAACAGCCTTTAGCTTTGCAAGCACACACTCCTGCATGTAATACTTTGCACACAGCACAAACACAGTTCCCTTTAAGGTGATTACGTTAATAAAAGGTGGTGGGCATTTTTACTTGAGGTTGAAGTCAGTTATACTTTCCCCCAAGGCAATGGACCTTCGTGTCCCTCTATTTTAATTCCATGTGGGTTAGGGGAAAAACAACAAGAAGCAAGTTCAGTCTTTAATCCTAACTGCAGAGTCAAGAGTGTATTTTAGCAAATTGTTTCTATATTGGTACATTCTTATACTTACCAAAATATAAGAGATCATCTTGGAAGAATTTTTTGAAATCACTTTGTAAACCAAGCAAGAATTTTTTTTTATTTTTGTAGCTGAATCAATAACCGACTCACGAACCATTCTTCTTAAAACACATAGTTTTGCAGACATTCTTTTATTTTTTTCCAGCACGTCCTTCCTTTCTTAGACAAGTTAATGCTTAAAGTGCACTCTTGACTGAGAAAAGAAATGATCATTCAGAAGCAGCTCTTGACTCAAATTGACAGCATCGTGAAATGATCTGTTTAAAGAACTGTCACTGTACGACTACATCAGGACGACACACAGATATCTCCCCTTGCTAATAAAACTGTATTTCCACAGGTCTCGCAAATTTCCACAATAAAGCAGTCAACTTCCAGAGACTTGAGTCACTTGAGAACCAAGAACTGAAACTTTTGAAAAGCAAGCAAATAATGTACCTCTGTTTTAGAGTCACAACCAATTTTTGATGGCACTGTTTCTCGGACCAGCAACCTCAGCCTCACCGGGGCTTTGAAAGAAATGCACATTCTCAGGCTCCACTCCAGGTCCACAGTGTCAAACAGCTGGGAGTGGGGACAAGCAATCTGTGTTTTAAGAAGCTCTCCAGGGTATTCTGATGCACGCTAAAATTTGAAAAACACTAACCGATAGGAATACAATCTTATTTTAAGAACTGAAGTTACAAGGTAGTCAATTATTCTAATTTCTAAGAAAAGACTTTCTTTGGCCCCCAAAGAAAGAAAAGGATGTGGATGCTGGCTTATCTGGGTAAAAGAATGAAAGGAAGTTGAGATTAAAACAATATGAAAACAACTGAAAGAAAAATTAGTGGGCAATAAATAAACTCAATTAAATTAAGCAAAATCACCAGACAGAAATCAATATAATTAAAAACTCGCCTGCCTTGCCACCTCTGGTGAGAACATAGAAGACCAGATTAGGAGAGGTTTCATCTCCCAGAGAACTTCAATTATAATAAAATGACACTCTTGACAAAATTGAATCAATCTTTCATACAGTCTTTCATACAGCCCAAATTTTGGGCTGATGCCTACTCGCCTGTACAGTCAAGCCATCACAACGCAGTAATGACACAAGCAAACCCAAACCTCGGTTTGCACTTCACCATTTTCCTTGGAGGCCTTCCCTTTCACCCTGCCCCCTGCCCTGTCTTCAGCTTCAGCGGCATGACAACAGTCAGTTACTCTGAGTGTCCTGATTTCCAGATTGCTCACTCAGTTTAAAGCCAGAACTCTTTCAGTGATTCAAAGTTAGAACACGAGACTGTCATCAAGTTTGACCCTCATAAGAAGCCTTTGAATTGCCTATATTTTCACCTTTTGATAATGGCCTAGACAGATTAGCGTAATTCATGAAGGCAAGATGAATCCTGCAAATATATGCACATGTAGACTTAGAGATCCTTCTTGAAGATTTAACACGTTTTTAATTAATAGAAGCTGAGAGATATGGTTTCTAAAGAGCATAAATTTCAATGTTCCTAAATTCAAAAGCAAAGTTATTGCAAAGCAAAATTTGGCAAAGCTTTTTTTACTACGCAGCAGCAGCGTGAGAAAGAACAAGTGTCAAATGTAAAATTTCAATTAGGTTTTCCTAAGTAGAAAATAAAAATGTGTGGACATCAGGCTAGAGAGTCAACAGGCTTCAAATGAAGAATTCAGACATTGGAGTATGCTGTGCCAACATGTCTGCTGCTGTGGAGATATAAAGCAATGATGGCCAGCAAGGGAGATTGAAATAGCCACAGCTCCATCACAAATATGGGGCTGAGCTGCAGACGCCTTCCTCACCCTGTTTTTCTCTTAGAAAATGCTCTACCCAGATTTCCTGGAGGATACTGTTCATCAAACCTTTACATACGGCGATTCTCCAGGTATCCTCATAATTTTATGAGGTGCCTGGATTTTCTACTTATCCATGTACTGGGTTTACCAGCAAGAGCCCTGCCCATTCTAGATGCTGGCCTACAGCTTGAAGGAACCTGTTCCATTTAGGAATGACACCTTAAGAACCCAGCTGTTGTGCAATAGGCACACTGCTTTCTCCCATCAGCTTTATAAGCAATACAATCAAGGTGCTGATCACCATCTATCTGATTTCCTCCTTTTACTTCTCAGTGGCTCCACATTAGGAAGGATGAGCGCTCAAAGTACTACTAACCCTGTAGTTTCCAAACAGGAAATAAATCTGAACAGAACATAGAAGTGACGCCTCACGTCCAGCTCAGGACCCCTCTTTTTTCACCCTAGTACTTCCTCTTTCCCTGTAATTGCAGCTCCTCCCTTTTCGTCACTTCTTCCTCCCCGTACCGGCCAGGCTGCTAGCCCTACCACAAAACCCAGCTTGGCCACTGG